>PVKU01007662.1:0-84116 GCA_004027475.1 Anoura caudifer | reverse complement strand
CAGATGCACAATTCAAAACCCTGGTGATCAGGATGCTCACAGAATTGGTGGATTTTGCTCACAAATTAGATGAAAAAATGAAGGCTACAATAAGTGAAATGAAGAAAGATGCATGGGGAACCAACAGAGATGGGAGGAAAACTGGGACTCAAATCAATGGAGTGGACCAGAAGGAAGAAAGAAACAACCAAATAAAAAATAAGGAAGAAACAAGAATTCAAAAAAATGAAGAGAGGCTTAGGAACCTCCAGGATATCTTTAAACATCCCAACATCCAAATTATAGGGGTACCAGAAGGGGAAGAAGAAGAGCAACCAGTGGAAAACTTACTTAACAAATAATAAAGGAGAACTTCCCCAATCTGGCAAAGGAAATAGTCTTCCAGGAAGTCCAGGAAGCTCAGAGAGTCCCAAAGAAGTTGGACCAAGGAGGAACACACCAAGGCACATCATAATTACATTAGCCAAGATTAAAATGGAGAGAATTCTAGAAGCAGCAAGGGATAAGGGGACAGTCACCTACAAAGGAGTTCACATCAGACTGTTAGTGGATTTCTCAAAAGAGACTTTACAGGCAAGAAGGGGCTGGAAAGAGGTATTCCAAGTCATGAAAGTTAAGGACCTACATCCAGGATTGCTCTATCCAGCAAAACTTTCTTTTAGAATGGAAGGGAAGATAAAGTGCTTCTCAGATAATGTCAAGTTAAAGGAGTTCATCATCACCAAGCCCTTATTATATGAAATGTTAAAGGGACTTATCTAAGAAAAAGAAGATAAAAAATATGAACAGTAAAAAAAAACAGCAAACTCACAGGTATTAACAACCAGACCTAAAACAAAAGCCAACTAAGCAAACCACTACAACAGGAGCAGAAACACAGAAATGGAGATCACATGGAGGGTTAGCAATAGGGGAGTGGGGGGAGGAGAGAGAGGGACAAGGTACATAGAACAAGTAGCACAGACGGTGGGTAGAAAATAGACAGGGGGAGGGCAAGAATAGTGTGGGAAATGTAGAAGCTAAAGAACTTATGACACATGGACATGAACTAAAGGGGGGAATGTGGGTGGGAGGGGGTGTGCAGGGTGAAGGGGAATGAAGGGGGGAAATGGGACAACTGTAATAGCATAATCAAAATATAATTAAAAAATAAAAGAGTTACAATAAAAACTGGCCAATTGAATTTCAAAAAAAAAAAAAACAGTTTATTACCAGAAAACCAAAAAATTATCCCAAATAGCTTCTGTCCCATTGACCTGAAGACAGTATATTAATACTGATGTATATGTGGATTATAGATATATAAATACAAGTATAATGTGTTATAGTTGGATTTATGTTACATTGTTATTATAAAATGGGCTCTTTTTCCTACTGATTTGCACTATTTTATTTGATAAACTTTTTCTTTCAAACACTTCAATAATTTATAATTGCCATAGTGTTCAAGTGGTATACTGAAAGAAACTAATCCTGCAAGTATATAAAAAAGAAATATTTGTTCTATATCTATGAAATATGTCATTGGTACTTTGATAGGGATTGTGTTGAACCTACAGATTGCTTTGGGTAGTATGGCCATTTCAATGATGTTAATTCTTCAAATCCATGAACATAATATATGTTTCCATTTATTTATGTCTTTCTTAATTTCTTTCTTCAGTGTTCTGTAGCTTTCTGACTACATGCCTTTTATCTCTTTGGTTAAATTTTTTCCTAAATGTTTTATTTTTTCCTGTTGCTACCATAAATGGGATTTTTCCTAATTTTTGCTTCTGATATTCCATTGTTGGTGTACAAAAATGCCTTTGATTTCTGAATATTGGCTTTGTATCCACCTGTTTTGCCAAATTCATTTATTAGGTCAAGTAGTTTGGGGTAGCGTTTTTTATGTACACGGTCATGTCATCTGTAAACAGTGACAGTTTTAATTATTCCTGTTCGATTTGGATGCATTTTATTTCTTCTTCTTCTCCCATTGTTGTGGCTAGAAATTCCAATACTGTCTTGAAGTGAAGTGGTGAAAGCAGAGACACCCTCATCTTGTGCCTGATTTTAGGAGCAAAGTTGTTTTTCATTTTGCCCATTGAGTATGATGTATCCTATAGGTCTCTTATATATGGCCTTTACTTAGTAGCTCCCTCCACTCTCACATTGCTGAGTGTTTTTTTTTTAATCAGAAATAGGTGCTATATTTTATCAATTGTTTTTTCAGTATCTATTGATATAATTATGTGGGTTTGCCTTTCATATTTTTATATGGTATATTACATTTACTGATACGCATATATTGTGCCATGCTTGTATCCATGGAATGAATCCCACTTAATCATGATGTATTATTATTTTTTTTGTTGTATTGCTGGATTCAGTTTGCCAATATTTTGCTGAGGATTTTACCATATATGTTCATCATCAATAATGGCTTGTAATTACTTTCTTTGTTGTGTCTTTATCTGGTTTTGTAATTAGGATAATACTGGCCTCATAAAAAAAGTTTGGGTGTTTTCCCTTTTCTTGGATTGTTTGGAATGGTTTGAAAAGAATTGGGGTCAGCTCTTTTAAAAATGTTTGGTAAAATTTTCCTGTGAATACATCCAGCCCAGGTCTTTTATGGGCTGGGAGTTTTTTGCTGCTTCAATTTTACTAACTAATATAGATCCATTCAGGCTTCCTGCTTATTCTTGACTCAGTTTTGGAGGATTATATGTTTCTAGAAATTTGTCAATCTCTCCCAGGCTTTCAAATTTCTTGGCATGTATTTGTTCATAGTAATTTTTTACAACCCTCTCTATTTCTGCAGTATCAGTTGTAATTTTGCCTCTTTAATTTCGGATTTTATTTATTTGGGACCTGTCTCTTTTTCCTTGATGAGTCTGCTTAAAGTCTTGTCAATTTTGTTTATCTTTTCAAAGAACCATCTAACGGATTTGTTGATCCTTTGGATTGTTCTTTTAGTCTTTATATTATTTAATTCTGCTCTGATCTTGGTTATTTTCTTTCTTCTTCTCCCTCTGGGCTTTGTTTGTTGCTGTTCCTCTAGATTTTGTAAATGTAGTTTTAGGCCATTTATTTGAAATTTTCCTATCATTTTTGGGTAAGCCTGTGTTGCTATGAACTTCCCTCTCAAGACTGCCTTTGCCATTTCTCATAAGTTTTGGTTTATTGTATGTTCATTTTCATCTTTCTCTAGAAATTTTTTGATTTCTTACTTGATCTCATTGGTTACACATTCATTAGTTAATAACATGATATTCAGTCTCCATGTGGTTGTTGATTCTTGAGTTTTACCTTCAGGTTGCTTACAGGTTTGAAGCCATTGTGACCCGTGAAAATACTTGATATGTTTTCAATTTTCTTGAATTTGTTGAGGTTTGTTTTGTGCGTTATCATGTGGTCTATCTTTGAAAATGTTCCATGTGCACTTGAAAAGAATGTAGATGTGAGACAAGGTGGCGATGAAGGAGGTGAGAGCAGTGCCTACTTTCCCCTACACCCAGCTAGAACACCTAGACAATTTCTGAGGAACGGATTGAACAGCCAAAGGAATCCAAGCTTACATAAAGTTTGGGGACCAAAATTGTAGAGGATGTTAAAAAAAGATGGTAAGGAGATTTTGTTGGGATGGTAAGGTCCCTGGGACCTGCACAGGGACCAAGGTTGCTGCGGTACCTGGCCCAGTGTCTTCCACTGTGGTTGGTGATGGCTGCAGGATCTTTGGATGTCAGCTGGGTCAGCCGCTCCCTCCCTCACTAAAAAAGGGAAGAAAGAGTGGCTCCAGGAGAGATATGGATACTTGAAGTCACTGGGGGGGGGGAAGAAGGGTAAAGTGGGAGACACACAGAGGCGGTGTTCACTTGCTGGGACTGTGGAAGCCAGCTAGGTCATTACCAGAGAAATTGGGGAGTCAGGTAACACCTGGAGAAGGAAGAAGGGTTGGGCTGTGTCAGACCCTGACCTGGATAGTCTCTGGTCATGTTAGCAAGTTGGGCTGTGTGAAGCCTGGTGCTTGTGAAGAACAGCAGTCTTAAACAAGAAGATTTTAGTAAAAAAATTCTCTCAGGCTCTGTTTAAGGAACTTTTGTACAGAAGCTGGTTAGTGAAGACAGAGGAGTTGCACTGCATGGAACATTCCAAGGAGAGTAGCAGTGCTCAGGGAGTTACCAGTCCCCAGGAGGACTTAATTTAGTGGGGGAACTAAACAGCTCTGAACATACTTTGAAAGTGCGCAGCACCCAGGACAGCAACAAGTGAGGAGATCGGTTGTGAGTTGCCCCTAATCCTCATGGGTGGTGCAACTGGTGGAATAAATGTGCTGGGCCTGGTGCACATGTACAGTGGGGGCCCAGCAGTACACAGGGGACCTGAGCTGGAGGTTGGGCAACTGTGAATATTGCAGTCCAGACATGGCCCCCATCCTCAAAAAACCACAGGAAGATAAAAAAGTGAAGCCCAGGCCCCCTATGCCTGCAGCATCCAGGAAGACGACCAGAACTCCTTGGTGGATTTAAAGTCAGCAGGAGGCATTCTCTCTCTCTCTCTCTCTCTCTCATCACGTGTGAGACAATAAGATCTGGAGTTGCAAGTAGTTCAAAGAGAGACCCAAAGAGTGAGCACAAGGCTTATTCCAACAACAGAGAAACTGAGACAAATTTCACTTTGCTACCCTATAGAACTTGCATGTTATTGTTTATTTGTATTATTATTATTTTCATTATTTGTACTTAGTATTTTTTATTTCTCTTCTTTCTGTTTAGTTTTCTTTGTTTAACTGCATCATTTGAGGGGTTTTCCTTATTCTTTCTTTCATATTGTATTTTAATTTTTCTTCTTTCACTCCACTCATGTTCCAATAACAGACTACTCTTGGCTGTGTACTTTCTATTCTTGTTATTCAGATCATATATTTCTTGTCATATTATTGTTTTTCTAGTATTATTGTAAATAATCCTTATTCCATATAATTGTAAATACTACACAGCACCCTCCCTGATCTTAACCAATTTCACTATCTTCCTGAGCTTTATTACTCTTGTAGTTAACTCTATTCTTTCTCACACTATGCCTACTTTCTATCCCTTACTCTCACTATATCTCATCGTCTAACCTCACACAAGTGTTCTGTTTTCTGGATTCAGCTCACAATCCTTCTCCCCTCTAACAAGAGCTTTATCTCTTTTTTGCCTTTTATAAAAAGTGGCTAGTTGGGTAAAATATCATGGTTAATGCTATACTTATCCAAAGGATCTTCTATCTCTTCTCTATTTGTTGGTACTTTAAATTCCATAGAATAATCTCTCCCTTTCTTAATCCATTTGCCTTCCCCCTGCAACTGATCACATATAAGAGTAGGTGGGAGCTGCAAATAGCAATATAACTGCTGGAGGAGAGAACCCACCAACAAAGAAACCAGCAACTGTTAAAAACCCAAGTACAACAAGAGAGACACACAAACAAAAGAAGGGGCAACCCTAGAGCATCCAGACAAGGAAATCAAAGAGACCACATCACTGGATCCCTTAGAATTCCTACCATGTAAGTTCAACTTAAAAATACAGCTAGCAAAGTGGAACACCAAGAAGCACAGAAACAAACAAAAAGAGTCACCTACAATGAGGAGACCAAAAAGCACCTGGAATAAAAGGTAATGAAAGATCCCCCACTAACAGAGCTAAATGAAATGGAGGTAAGCAAATTATCAAATACAGAATTCAAAACAATGGTTATAAGGATGCTCAAGACACTCACAAACAACTACAAGAAACTGAGTGAGAACTACAAAAGTATGAAAAAGGAAATAGAAATTATAAACAAGAATAAGGAAGAAATGAAGAATACACTTTCTGAAATAAAAACCACACTAGAAGGAATAACAATCGGGCTGGATGAAACAGAGGACAGAATTAGTTTGCTGGAAGATAAGGTGGAAAGAAATACCCAAGTAGAGCAGCTGCACAAAAAAAGCTAAAGAATATGAAGATAACTTAAGGGAATTCCAAGATAACATGAAACACAACAACATTCAAATCATAGGAATACCAGAAGGAGAAGAAAAGGGACAAAGTATAGAAACTCAGTTTGAGAAATAATGGCAGAGAACTCTCCAAACCTGAAGATGACAAAAATCACTCAAGTTCAGGAAGCACAGAGAGTCCCAATCACATGAACCCAAAGAGACCTACTCCAAGACACATCAAAATTAAAACCCCAAGTTTTAAAGACAAAGAGAGAATCTAAGAAGCAGCAAGGGAGAAAGAAGAAGTAACATACAAAGGGGATATGATAAGGCTAGCTGCTATTTCCTTGACAGAAATACTACAATCCAGGACAGAAAGGCAAGAAATATTCCACATAATGAAAATCAAAGGCCTGCAACTCTGCCCAGCAGCAGGCTAAATTAAAATGGAAGGTTAAATAAGGAGTTTCCCAATCTGAAGAAGCGTCAAAGAATACACCTCCACCAAACCAGCACTGCAAGATATACTAAGGGCCTTGTATAAGGAAAGGAAGGAAAAGAGTGAGAGAAAGAGAGGAACACAGGTACAAAAGAGGAAAAATGAATAAGTACCTATAAATAATAAACTTAAATGTTCATGATTAACTGCAGCAATCAAAATACATGGGGTAGCTGAATGGATTAAAAAAAACATGATCCACACATGTACTGCCTTCAAGAGATCCACCTCAGAAAAAAAGACCTACACAGACTGAAAGTGAAGGGTGGCAAAATATATTCCACACTAATGAACAGGAAAAAGAAGTGGGAGTAGCAATATTTATATCAGACAAAATAGACATCAAAACAAAAACCATAAAAAAAGACACTGATGGGCATTTCATAATACTCTAGGGAAGAATCCATCAAGAAGACAAAAAAAAGAAAACCACTTTAATCATCTATCATTCCGACATAGGAGCACCCAAATACATAAGGGAAATTTTGGAGGACTTCCAGAAAGATATATAGCAACACACTTATGCTAGAGGATGTAAAATTCCACTCTAAAAAATGGATAGATCTTCCAAACAAAATATCAACAAGGATATTGTGGCATTGAACAAGGTCCTAGATCAAATGAACTTAACTGATATATATGTATATATGAAACCTTTCAACCTAAAGAAGCAAAATACACATTCTTTTCTAACGCAAATGGAATATTTTCAAAGATGCACCACATGATAGGACACAAAAAAACCCTAAATAAATTTGAAAAAAACAAAATCATATCAAGCATTTTCTCTGACCACAAGGGACCAAAACTAGGAACCAACCTCAAGGAAAAAACTCAAAAACCCTCAAATTCATGGAGATTGAATAGCATGCTATTAAACAATGAATGGGTTGAGAATGAGATCAAGGTGAAAATCAAAAAGTACCTTGAAACAAATGAAAATAAACACACAAAAGTCCAAAACTTATGGGACACAGCAAAGGCTGTCCTGAGAGAGAAGTACATACTAATACAGGCCTACCTAAAAAAGATAGAAATGTTTAAAATAAACAACCTAATTCCACAACTACAAGAACTAGAAGAGGTGCAACAAACACAGCCCAGAGATGGTAAAAGGAAGGAAATAACCAAGATCAGAGAAGAATTAAATGACATAGAGACTAAAACAACAATCCAAAGGATCAACAAACCAAGGAGGTGGTTCTTTGAGAAAATAAACGAAATCAACAAGCCTTTAAATAGACCCATCAAGAAAAAAGGAAGAGGATCTACTACTTAAAATCAGAAATGTAACAGGAGAGATTACAATTGATAACACAGAAATATAAAGGATTATAAGAAATGACAATGAACAAATCTGTGCCAAGAAATTTGAAAACCTAGGTGAAATGGACAAATTTATAGAAAAATATAATCTCCTGAAACTGAATGTAGAAAAAGCAGAAAGTCTGAACAATCACAGCTCATGAAATTGAATCAGCTTATATATATATATATATATATATATATATATATATATATATATATGCTAACCCCTATCCTTCACAGACTATTTTAAAAAATCCAAGAAGAGGGAAAACTCCCAAAGCCCTTTCACAAAGCCAGTGTCGCCCTAATTCCAAAACCAGATGATGATACGACAGAGAAAACTATCAGACAATAGCACTGATGAACATAGACATCAAAATCCTCAATAAAATATTGGCAAACCACATCCAACAATACATGAAAAAGATCATACACCATGACCAAGTGGGATTCATCCCAGGGAAGAAGGATGGTATAACATTCACAAATCACTAAATGTAATACATCACATAAGCCAAAGGAAAGAAAAAGATCACATAATCATATCAATAGTTGTGGAAAATCTTTTGATAAGATATACCACCCATTTATGATAAAAATACTCAGCAAAGGGTGAGTAGATGGAACATCCCTCAACATGATAAAGGCCACATATGAGAATCCTTAAGCCAGCATCATATTCAACCAGCAAAACTAGAATCTTTCCTACTAAGATAAGGGACAAGACACGGATGTCCGCTTTCACCACTTCTTTTAATACAGTATTGGAAGTCCTAGCCACAGCAATCAGACAAGGAACAGAAAAAAAATGGCATCGAGAATGGAAAGGAGAAAGTAAAACTGTCACTGTTTGCAGATGATAAGGTAGCATACATAGAAAACACTATAGACTCTACCAAAAAAACTACTCAACTTAATAAGCGAATTTTGCAAAACAGCAGGGTTCAAAGTCAATATTCAGTAATCAAAGGCATTTTTATACACCACCAACAAAAGACCAGAATCAGAAGTCTAGGAAAAAAAAAAACAGTTTCAATAGCAACGAGAAAAATAAGGCACCTAGTAATAAACTTTACCAAGGAGATAAAAGACCTGTACTCAGAAAACCAGAAAACTATACAACACTGAAGAAAGAAATTAAGAAAGACACAAATAAGTGGAAGCCAATGCCATGTTCACGGATTGGAAGAATCAACATTATCAAAATGTCAAATTACCCAAAGCATTTTATAGATTCAGTGCAATCCCTATTAAAATACCAATGACATACTTCACACATATAGAACAAACATTTCAGAAATTTATATGGAACCATAAATGACCCTGAATAGCCATTGCAATTTTGAGAAAAAAGAATAAAGCAGCAGGGATCACAATACCTAATATCAAACTGTATTACAAGGCCACTGTAATCAAAACAGTCTGGTACTGGCATAAGAATCAATACATAGATGAATGGAACAGAATAGAGAGCCCAGAAATAAACCCATGTTTTTATTGTCAATTTTTATGCTGCAATCCACCAATCAAAAGAACCTATGCACCTCAATATTCATAGCAGCACCATTTACACTAGCCAACTGCTGGAAGCAACCCAAGTGTCCAGCAGTAAATGAGTGGGTCAAAAAACTGTGGTACATTTACACGATGGAATACTATGCAGCAGAAAGAAAGAAGAATCTCCAACCTTTCATAATAGGCTGGATGGCACTGGGAGCATTATGCTAAGTGAAATAAGCAAGGCAATAAAAGAAAAATTCCTTACGATCTCCTCTATAAGTGGAACCTAATCAACAAAACAAACAAGCAAGCAAAATATAACCAGAGACAGTAAAATTAAGAACAGACTGATAGTAACCAGGGGGGAGGCAAGAGGGGATAATGGGGGGGAAAGGGGGTAGGGTTTTCAGGAACATGTATGAAGTACACATGGACAACACCAAAGGAGGGTAGGATTGTGAGTGGGAAGTGTGTATGGCTGAGGTAGGTTGGAGTGCAGGGGGGATGGAGACAACTGTACCTGAACAACAATAAGAAAATATTTTTAAAAAAGAAATACCTAACCAAGAAAACAAACAAACAAGGGAAATATAACCAAAGACACTGAAATTGAGAACAGGCTGACAGTGACCAGAGGGGAGAGGGGAGGGAATTTCAAGGGGAAAGCATGAAATGTTTTCAGGAACAATTACAAAGGACACATGGACAATAAGGTGGGGGGAACAGAAGGGAGTTGGGCTTGGGCTGGGGGGGTCAGCTGGGGTGGGTGAAAAGGCAGAAAACTGTACTTGAACAACAATTTAAATAAATAAATAAGAAATACCTAATTATCTCACTGATAAGTAAAACTTTATCAACCAAATTAACAAGCAAGCAAAATACAACCAGAGACTTTGAAATAAAGAACAACCTGACAATAACCAGACAGGTAGAGAGTAAGGGATAATTGGGGATATTGAGTGGAGCATCAAAGAACATGTATGAAGGAAATATGGACAAAGCCAAAAAAGGGGTGTTCAAGAGTGAGAGGTGAGGATGAGTGGGGTGGGGGTGGCATGGTGGGGTGAAAATGGAGACAACTGTAATTGAACAACAATAAAATAAATAAAAAGAACTGAAAATATAAAAAAGAATGTTTATTTTTCTCCTTTGGGGTGAAAGTTTCAGTATATATATCATTTAAGTCTATTTGATCTAGGGTGTCGTTCAGTGCTACAATGTCCTTGTTGATTGTTTGTTTGGAATATCTGTCCATTGTTGACTGTGGGGTGTTAAAATTGACTACAGTAAGTGTGTTGCTGTCTATATCTTTCTTGAAGTCCTCCAAGAATTTTCTTATATATTTTGGTGCTGCTATGTTTGTTGCATATATGTTTACAACGTTTATGTCTTCTTGATGGGCTCTGCCCTTAGTATTATGAAGTGCTCTTGTCTCTTTTTATGGCCTTTGTTTTGAAATCTGTTTTGTCTGATATAAGTATTGTTACCACAACTTTTTTTCTTCACCATTTGCTTGGAATATTGTTTTCCAACCCTCCACTTTTAGCCTGTGTAGGTCTTTTGTTCTGAGGTGAGTCTCCTGTAGACAGTCTATATGCTGACCAGGATTTCTTATCCATTCAGCTATTCTATGACTTTCGATTGGAGCATTTAATCAATTTACATTTAATGTTCATTCCTAAAGGCACTTATTCATTGCAATATTTCCTTCTGTACCTATGATCCTCTATCTCTCACTCCATACCTTATCTTCTCAAAGTAGTCCCTTTAGAATACACTTTAGTGTTGGTTTGGTTGAGGTGTATTCTTTGAGTTTACTTTTGTCTGGGAAGCTCCTTATTTGGCCTTCCATTTTAATTGAGAGCCTTGCTGGGTAGAATAGTCTTCATTGCAGGCCTTTGCTTTTCATTGCTTGGAACATTTTATTGCCATTCCCTTCTGGCTTATTGTATTTCTGTTGAGAAATCAGCTGCTAGCCTTATTGGAGTTCCCTTGTTTCTCCCTTGCTGCTTCTAAAATTATCTTTTGTCTTTAAACTTTGCCATTTGAATTGTGATATGTTTCAGAATAGGCCTCTTTGAGTTCACCTTGATTGGGACTCCCAATGCGTCCTGAACTTGCATGGCTTTTCCACTTTCCAAGTTAGAGAATTTTTTTGTCATTATTTTTTCAAACAGGTTTTCTACCCCTTGCTCCTTTGCTTCTCCTTCTGGTATTCCTACAATTTGAATATTGTTATGTTTCATGTTGTGCTGATGTTCCCTTAAGATGGCCCCATACTTTTTGAGTCCTTTTGCATTCTCTTTCTGTACCTGAGTATTTCTTTCTACCTTGTCTTCCAGCTCGCTAATTTGGTCCTTTGTTTCATCCAGTCTTCTTGTAATTCCTTCTAGTGTATGTTTTATTTCAAATATTGTGTTGGGGAGCTCCATCCAGCAGAGCTTTCCCAGCTTCCTCAGATAAGAAGAAATTTACCAAGACATGATCTTCTTGGGGGAAAAAAGGCTGACCAATCTCTCAGAGGAGAAGGGCCTTGAGCCTTTTTCTCAATGGGCTTTTATTGGGTTTAGTTTGTATAGGAATACAGGATTTATAGGTAAAGCTCATCAATCATTATCAGACAGTAATGATCAAGGAATAGAAAACATTCAAAGAACTATAAGGGCTTATTCTGAGTCAGGATCAAATAGATAGAGTGATTCCAAAAAACCATAAAACTTTGGGAAACAAACTCATTTTATGCTTGGACCCTTAACATTTAAATTGAGGGCTTTCTTAGCAAAGCAGGTTTTACAGGATTTCATACATTCTTTCTTAGACCTGATCATTCCCCTGCCAGGAATTGCTCATTCCTGCATAGGGCTGCACCCCACTTCAGCATTGTTTCTAGCCTGAATCACGTAGGGGAAGCAAGGCAGCCAAGAAATTAGGAGACTTTTTACAGATAGAATGAGGACTCAAGCTATGACAAAGCTGGGGGAAGGTCTTTTGTCCCTACTCCATAATCCCCTGAATCCTTCCTGATGGCTCCTTCATGACTATTCCTTTATTAGGTTGTTCCTTCCTTGAGGAATCTTAACTGTCATTTCCTATCCAGGCGTCCTTTAGGGGCCAAGCAGGGTGAAGTAAAGGGGGCAGAGGCTGCGCCCTTGCTGGGAGGATAAGTTTTGTCTCTGTAGTGGCTTATGGTCCCAAGGTCTTTTTATTCAGCCTTAGCCAAGGGGGGTTATAACTTCTGTAACCAGGCAGAGTACTTCACAACAATACTGTATTCTTCATTTCTTCCTGGTTCTTGGTTATATTTTCTATTTCCTTTTCCATGCTGTTGTAGTTCACACTCATTTCATTGTAGTTGTCACTGAGTTCCTTGAGCATCCTTATAACCATTTTTTTAGTTCTGTATCTGATAGATTACTCACCTCAATTTAATTTTGCAATTTAACTGTGGATTCTTTTATTCTCTTCAACTGGTGTTCTTTCTTTTTCTCCCCATTTTAGGTGATTCTTTTGTTGCTTTCTCCATCTCAGGGTGCTCTACTTTGCCTGCCTGTCTTCATGGGGTGGACTTTTGTGGTATTAGTTCTGCATGACTGAGTAGTGCAGTCACTTTTGTCTCTTTGTCTGGATGCTCTAGGGTTGTCATTTCTTCCATTTGTGTGTTCTGTCTTGTTGCATTTGGGATTTACTTGTTGGTGGCTTCTTTGGTTGTGGGTTGTCCCCTAAAGCATGCTTACTGGTAGCCACAACTCCCACCTTGTCTTGCATGCTGTTGTACAGGTGTTGGTTAGTACAGCATCATTACCATTCAACCAAATGTGTTACAACAAAGACAACAATCAGCAATGTCATCTGCAATTTAGCAAAGATTAATAAAGTTGAAGAGAAATTTCAGATATTACAAGGTATGACAAAGGGAATATGAGATGACAACAAAGGGTAAAATGTTATTGAGCGGTAAGAAGGTGGAGAATTGGTAAGAATAGGGATAGAACAGAGGCAAAGAAAGGAAAAGAACAAAATTTAGAATGTTAGTAAAACATAAAAGGGTGATGGGAACAATAGAGTAAGAAAAAAGAAGAGTATACCATGAGGTTTAAAGTAAAATCAAAAAGGTATTGGATCAACAGGAGCAAAATTGTGGAAAATCCACAGCAGGCTTGATTGTAGTGACAGCTGAGTGAAGTTTAATAAAGGTGGAATGGAAATAAGAATATTTTGCAAAAGTGCAAAGTAAATATGAGATGTCTACCATAAAGAAAAATGATTTTGAGCAAATAAGGGATGCAAACTAATAAGATTAAGGAGTAAAGCCCGGGTTAAGAGAGGGAGAAAAATGAAATAAAATTACTCACTCAACTGATCAGGGGCTGGGAGAAGGCAAAATGGGGTAAGACATGGGGAGAATATTCTATGGGATTTAAAGTACAGAGAAATAGTGAATAAATAGGAGTTCTATTGGAGAAGTACAGCAATCACTGTGGTATTTCACCCAAGTAACCACTGTTTATAAACGTGCAAAAGAAATAAGACTCCTATAAGAGGGGAAAAAGAATGTGAGCTGACTTAAGAAAGAAGAGCACTTATATGAGGTTAGATAGAGAAGAAATAGTGGGAGAAAGGGATAGGGACATGGCATAGTATGAGAGAAAATAAAGTCTACAATAACAGTAATAAAGCTCCGGAAGATGGTGAAATGGCTTAAGACAAAGGAAGTGTGCTGTGTGGGATTTGGAATAACAATAGTATGATAAGAAATATGTAATCTGAAAAAAAAGAATAAAAAGTAAAAGACCAAGAGTAATGAGTTGTTTGGAATATGAGTGAAGTATAAGAAGACAAATTAAAATGCAATATGAAAGGGAGCAAAAACAAAACAAACAAAAAACAAACAGCAAAGAAAAGAAACTAAAATGAAAACAAGAAAGAGAAATTTAAAAAATATGCAAGTTCTGATAAAGAACTAGGTGAAATTTGTCTCAGCTGTTGGTGTTTACCTTCTGACTTCTTTCTGGATCTGTCTCTGGTTTTCTGTCAGCCCCAGGTCTTATTTAGTCTTAAAAAAAAAAAAAAAAAAAAAAAAGCCCCTGCTTGTTGATAGGCCTTCCCAGTTGGTTTTGCAGACCTTCCTGGCTCCTGTAGGTGGTGGGGGACTGGGCTCCATTTTTACTTTCTGGTGGTTTGGCAAAGATGGGGGCTCAGTCTGGGCTACATTAATCACAGGTGCCATTTTCCATCCCACATCCTCAGAGCACTATGCAGCCCACACTGTCTACTTTGTGCATTTGCTCAGGGCTGGCTCCAATAAGCCACCTCGCTTTGCATCCCTTTTATTAATTTATGAGGTGCACCAGATGGGAGCAAATCATGCCTATTATCCTCAGTTTTTCTTGGCTGGGCAGCTGTGTGAACAAGGCCCATGCCCAGTGCACCTCAGGTCCCTTTTTGAAAAGTCTCTGTAGACTCCATTGCCACTCCGAGCCATTCTGGCTTTCCACACACTCCAACTCTCTGGCAAGTCCAGAGTTTATCTCAGTCATGGCCAGTTGGAGCCCTCCTCTTCTCCCACATCCAGGTGACCCCAGGGTCCTCTCCACTATCTGGCACTGTCCTGGCTGTGGACCACTACCCCATCTTGGGTGCTATGCCAATTGTGTGTACAGTTGCTGCCTTTTTCCCCTTCCAGTGACTTTATGCAGTCAAATCTCTCCTAGCATGTGTCTGTGATTTCCTCATTCTGTGAGGGGAGGGATCCCTTAGGCTGTTATAACTGACCTAGCTCTCCTTTGATGCTGTTCCTTAAGGCAGTTGCAGTTTCCAGCTCCATGCCTGGGGACTTTCTCCATCTGCCTATAAAACCTCCTTACAGCTTATTCTGAAGTGTCCTCTGCACACTTTGCCTTCCAAACTTCATATCAGCTAAGATTCTGTTGGCTGTTCACTTTGTTTTTTGGGAGATCAACTAAGTGTCCCACTTGAGTGCATGAGCAAGTGGGCTCAGCTCCCACCTACTTCACACCATCTTTTCTCTCACTGGGTGATTTTCTTCATCTGTGTCCTTGGCTACAGGATGTCTCTCTCTGGAATACAATGGCTCAGAAACCATCTTGATCTTTGTGGAGCACAAAGATTGAATTGTTTGTGGTCTCCTGGACTCAAGGTGGTCCATACCTTCAGTTCCTGAAACAATAGCTTTTTACATGCATTAACTACTAAGCTTATTAACTGTTACCTAAAACTAAAATTTCCCAACTCTTGAGTTCCCCTATCATTAGCAGAACTTCTGCAGATAGGATTGACTTCACTGTCTTTTGGGGGGATTATGTGGATGGGAGGCAAAGAAATCACAGAATAAACAGGTGGGAAAGGGGAAGGATGGTAGGATAGGAGAAGAGAAATGGTAATGATTGGGAGAGGTAACAGAGTGGAATGTTTCCATTGTAATGAGAATGTTTGTATATTGAATACTTATGACCTATAGCTCTTTCTCTTCTTTCAAATTGTATGACACTTCTCTCACATTGGAAAAAGAAAGTAATTGAATTTATTACTCAGGGCTTTGGATCCAGATTGCATTGTCTTATTGAGTATGTAACTAGGTCATTGGAACAGGCATTTTAAACAAATTAGTTGTTAAGGGTTTTTTAAAATGGTCCATACTTCAACCAGGACAAGAATAGAATAAGTTAACTAAAAAATATTTGATATTTCTGTAAAGGCTATAGTATGCCTCAGGTTTATTATGACAATAAAACAAATGAATAGCTGTGAGCCCAGGCTGAAAACAGTTTTGATGAGTTGTCAGAGATTTCTTCGTCATGAAAATTATGGAGGTCTGTCCTTTGAATTTTTAGGTATACATGGGTCACAATAGTTAAATTCCATCCGAGACAGTATTTTCCTTAGATATATAAAAATTGGTCATGTAAAGAAGAGGAGGTTAGTTTAATTATAAAGAAGTACTACTAGGGAGATCTTTGTGGTAATGAAATAGTTCTGTATCTGAATTGCAGTGATGGTAACAGTAAACCTGCACATTTGATAAAATAACATATAACTACACACACACATTGTACCAATGTTGATTTCCTTGTTTTGATATTATGCTGTAACTATGTGAGATGTGCCCATTGGGGGAACTGGATGAATGATAAGGGGTCCCTTTGTTCTACTTTTGTAACTTCCTGTGAATCTATAATTATTTCCAAATAAACAGTTTTAAATAATTGAGAAACAAGAACATAGGTTACAAAGACTAGCATCTCCCAAGAAAGCCAACATGACTCGCAATTATTCTGTTTACCTTGTATTAGTTGAGCACCAGGGCTGGGATATAAAGTTTTGGCTGACTGTGTGCCTTGCCAAATAACCTGTTAGACAACAAAAAACTAAATATAGCCTTAAGAACCTTGTTCATTTTCACTTTTATATGGGACACGTTATCTTACTGCACTTAAAGAAATGGCCTTTCGAAACATCCCTCTACAACTGGTTTATTTATACAGTTCAATCAAATGACCAGTTGATTCACTGGAAGGTGAAAAAAACACCTATCTATTGAATGATTAGTCAGAATGCCAAGCCCTTTACCCATTACAGATTGACATGGAACACATGTTCATGAAACAATAGGTCATGGAACAGCTTTCAAGTAATTTGACTTACAAGATTTTTTAAGTAGAAAATCAAACAGAATAAGCATTAAAAATATTAGCACATTGAAAATGTATCTTAACTGTTTAAACTAAGTTTAAATGTAATAAGAACTAGCCCTGGCAGGTGTGGCTCAGTGGATTGAGCACTGGTCTGCAAACCAAAGGGTCACTGGTTTGATTCCCAGTCAGGGCCCATGCCTGGGTTGTGGGCCAGGTCCCCAGTTAGGGGTGTGCAAGAGGCAACCACACATTGATGTTTCACTCTTTCTCTTTCTCCCTCCCTTCCCTCTGTCTAAAATAAATAAATAAATAAAATCTTTTAAAAATAAATAAATGTAATAAGAACTGGAAAAGAACAAAAATCATCTAATCCAGTCACTTCATTTTATATGTAGCAGAAATTTATATCTGAATAAAATCTCAGATTCAGATGTATCTGGGCAACCATTTTTATAGGTTCCTTATGTGAGGTGTGGAGTCTGGTTTGGTTTGTATCTCGCCCTTGGATGAGTTGGGTTTATGACTGGTTCTCATGGGAAGACTTTTGGTGATGGATCAGTGAACAGAATGCCAATTCCTCTCATTGGCCCCATAGACAATCCCAGGGTCCTCTGGAGAAAAGAGCAGTCTTTCCATTTCTCCTTGTAACATAGTATATATTTAGTGCAATAAGGACTGAATGGAAGCTACAGATTGGGAGCACTGGAAGACAGCATCTTGAGCAAAGAAGTTTCTCAAGGTGGACAGCAACAGTAACAGTTACTTTTCCTGGGACAACAAGAACAGATTTGTTCACTCATTCAACGATGTTTATTGAGTGTCTATTGATTCTTGGCATTGGTCTGGGTGCTTGGGATACCTTATAAGACAAAATAAAGAACCCTGCCCTCAAGGAACTCACATTCTAATGAGGAGCAGGGTAAGACAAAGAAGAAACAATGGGCATAATAAATAAGTAAATTATGTGGTATATTAGAATGTCAACCACTATGGAAAAAGTAAGAGTAGAGCAGAATTTGGAGTGTTCAGAGTGGCATTAAGAAGAGGTACAGGTTGTACCACTGAATAGATAGGGTAGAATTCACTAAGCATGGAAAATTTGAGGAAATATTTGAAGGATGTAAAGGAGTTAACTGATATTTAAGAGAAGTACATTCTAGCAGAGAGGACAGATAGAGCAAAGGCCCCAAGACAGGAATGTGCCTGGGATGTCTGTAGAACAACAACAAAAAAAACCCCTGTGTGGTTGATTTAGAGAGAAGGGAAAGTGTATGAGCTGAGGAGGTGAGAGTGGTGGTTAGAGACAGAACATAGATAGGGCTTTGTTGGCCATGGGGAGGACTTGGGCTTTCACTCTGTGTGAGATGGAGGCTGGTGTGGGGTTTGGAGCAGAGGAGGGATAGGACCTAGCATGTGTTTTAATAGAATCCCTTAGATTATTGTGTTGAGAATAGACTGTAGAATGGCAAGAAGAGAAGCAGAGACACCAATGATGAGCCTGTTGTAGCAATGTAGATAGCTCAGACCAGACCACAAGCAGGTGAGAAGTGATGTTAAAAAGATTTCATTCTAACGATATTTTGAAGGAAGTGATAGGATTTCCTGACAGATGGGATGGGAGGTTTCAGGTAACTAAGGACATGGCCACTCCACCACAGAGGACAGATGGCTGCCTGGCCAGCAACCATAAGGAATAAGGAAAACAGTCTGTATCTGGATGTACCAGCCCTCTCAAGGCTCTTGTGTTTATCATAACAATGTAAAGCTTTCACAGGTTACCCCCACCCCTTCCTAATCCTATAAGTAGCACCAAGGCCAGAGGTGGGGTGCAGTCTCTTCCGCCTGACCTGTCATCATTAGGCACTCCCCTGTAATGTGAGTAATAAGTGTAATAAATGGCATGTCCACATCTGTTGGTCCTCTGGGTGGATTTTTTTGAATATCACAAACACAAGTGCGGCTCCCTGATTTGGAGCTCCTGTGTTACAACTGGCGTCACAAACAGGATATTCTGGAAAATACCCCTGTTGAGTTGACTGAGAGTTCCAATATGCAGGATGGGGAAGTCATGGGGGATGTGGTGTGGAGGAAATCCCAGAGATGTCACAGTGGGGAATCAGAGAGTTTGCCAAGGGGAATCCCAGGGTGGTCCACTGGTTCAATGTGGTATGAAATGATAAGACTGTTATATTCCTGGGTCCCTCCTCAGGATTGATGGGATGCTCCCAATACTTCCATGGGCCTTGTAGAACTTTTAAAGGTAGTGGAGGAATACTACCACTGGGAGAAGAAGTAGCCAAAGCAAAAGTACAGCAGTTAGAGGGTGAACTGAAATTGAAGAGGGAAAGGATTTCATTCCTCTCTCAGACAATAAAACTCAGGAGGAAAGAAAAAAATGAATCTTTAAACACTCTAAATTCTCCTTCTGGAGTTCCAGGAGCTGTGGTCCCAGGAAAAAGTCCAAGGGCGATACCTTCCTTGCCTCTTCTCCAGCATCTGTAACAGTTGTCAAGGACAGTAGATAACAAACAGCTCATCTTTGAGCACACTAAAGGAATATAATAATCACCAAAAGTAAAAATGTGAGTGCATTTACCAATTGGGGGGATGATCTGAAAATTTTGAACTGTATTCATGAATTTGTCAGTCTAAAAGAATGGTAATTACTTACTTTTAGTTGTCACTAAAAATGAAGATTCTAATTAAGTTGGAAACAATATATGGTTTTTGTAATAAAGGCTGTAAATTATGACAAAATATTTTGAAGGAAATAGAATTAAAAGTAAATTGTAATCTCTGTATGAATTGAAAGAGCAAACTAAAAGGGACTAGCTAGGAAAGTTGCAGAGGGTCTGTGCAAGTTGAAGCATTGTGTAGAGGGAAGAAGCAAAAAGACAAACAAAAGAGAAAATCTTGTGCTTTCTCTACAAAAATTAGTAATTCAAATTATGTGTACAGTCTTTGTGTGTTCAGTCTTCATGTGTATGGTCTTTATGTGACATGTGCTTATCTGTGCATTACATGTGGTACACTTTTTGCCTCCAGATGGCATAACTAAGGTGTAATATATAATTGGCCTAAAGAAAGTAAACACATATAAATTAAGCAGGATCCTGTGGTCTGGACATATTATTTGATGTGAAATCCAGTTTTAAATAATGTATTTTAATGCTATGATCATAAAAATGTGTTGTTTTTACAAAAAGTTTATGTTATACTCTTTTGATTAAGTTTGCTTGGCACTCTTTCCAAGGTTCAAATTTTAAGAGACTTTTTAACAGAGAAATGACTTTGAGCTATTCCAATGGGCCCCTGGAATACCTCAAGAATTTGTTCTCCCCCTTTTATAAAAGATAAATTTTTGAAATAATTAGGCCTATTTAATATGCTTAAGGTACATGGGAGGCTTTGTCAAATAAAGAAAGAATAAGTGTGTTGTATTTGTATACATATATATTTATTATTAAAGTAGGTGTTCTAGAGAGTATATAAAATCTCAAAGACTTTACAAAGTTCTGATATACTTTCCTTTGTAATTTTAGTTGTTATTTTAAAATTTTGTTGCAGGAAAGCAATTTCCATTGTCAATTGCACTATAATAAAATCTGTAACTATTTCATTTTAAGTTTTATTTACAAACAGTCATTGTTTTACTCTGATGCATTTGCAAAAATATATTATGTCTTTAGAGAGGTTCATGGAGGAAACTCTGACTTGTTATAAAAATTACATATTTCTGAGAATGGATTTTCAGATCATACCTTTGAAATGTATACAACAGTTCTGGAGCTCTGTGAAACAACTGGATTTATAGAGGTACTTGCAGATGATCAGGAGAAACAAAAATTAGTTATAGGATATCATAAACTGAAGATAAATTGTGGCTTTTATAACTTTTGTTGAAAAATATTGCTAATTTTTAATCTTTTGCATTTCAGACATAAGAAAACTTTCTTTTTCTTAAAGCAACTTGGTAAATTATACTTTCATAAGCAACATTGAGACATTTATATTTTTTCTTCCTACCCGATCCCTTTAGAATTTGGAAACTTTTAATGAGTGAGTAGTATTCTTTCCATGGTGATATGTTTATTTGCAATAGGAATCTGATTTCTTCATAACAGGATACAAAAGGCCAATTCCCAATTGTGGTTTTATTGTCCAAGTCTTTATCTGGAACGCCTGAATTCTGGATATAATGAGAAAACCTAAAGGAATTGAGATTGACTTTCTTTTTTTAATGATTTTAATGGTATTTTTCCATTATCATTTAGTAACCTTTTACCCCCTTCTCTGCTGCAATCATCACACTATTGTCCATGTCCATCACTCCTTTTTTTTTTTGCTCAATCTTTCCACGCTCTATCCCCCCCCCCTTAGCTGTCATCCTGCTCTCTGAGTCTTTCTATTTTACTTGTTAGTTCAGTTTGTCCATGGGGGGGTGGAAATGGGGGGGAGCTGGGGAGGGCTGGGGCAGTGCACTGTGATGGGAGTAGAAGACAGAAAACTGTACAAGAACAACAATTAAAATAAAATAAAATAAAATAAAATAAAATTAAAATAAAATGAAATAAAATAAAAGAAAAAAAAAAAAAAACCTTTGCTCTCATTTATATCACTCATAAATTTGAAAAACCTGAATAAATATTGAAGATTTTTGGTTTGTAAAAAAAATAGATTCCACATATTAAAGAAATCATATGTCATTTGTCTTTCTCTGACTGGCTTATACCAGAGTAGATTTAAGAAAGCCTACATGATTAATTGTTATTCCTGTTGTGTTAATACAAATAATCAAGCCAAACTGAAACTGGACAATGCAATAAATGAATTTGTCTTGATTTGGCTCTTTGATAAAAATAAGGGTGATTTTAGGGGAAAATATGCCTCAGTAAATCTATTATACATATATATAATCATGGAAATTAGATTCTCATTTTATGAATTGTCTGTAAAATTTTATTTCCCAACTATACATTAGACTGGATCCTGAATTTTTATAGTTTTCTTTTCAGACACATTTAAACTACAGTTAAAGAGGATCTATCAGATTGTCAGTGCTCAATTTCATTCCAGCAAAAGCCTCACATTTGAGTCTTCTCATTTGACACTCTTACAGACTCAGAAACTGTTTTATGATTTGCTGTGTTCATTAACCTTTGTGTTCTTTCTTTTTTTAATTAAATTTTATTTTAATTGTTGTTCTTATACAGTTTTCTGTTTTCTACTCCCATCCCATCCCTCCGCCCCAGCCCTCCCTAGCTCCCTCCCATTTCCACCCCCCCCACTAGCTTTTGTCCATGTGTCTTTCATACTTGTTGCTCTAATCCCTTCCCCTTTTCCCTGGATATTCCTATCCCTCTCCTCTCTTGTTCTCAATTTCAGTGCCTTTGGTTATATTATGCTTGTTTGTTTGTTTTTTTGATTAGGTTCCTGTTAAAGGTGAGATCATATGGTATTTGTCTTTCACCTCCTGGCTTATTTTGCTTAGCATAATGCTCTCCAGTTCCATCCATGGTGTCACGAAGGGTAGGAGCTCCTTCTTTCTTTCTGCTGCATAGAATTCCATTGTGTAAATGTACCATAGTTTCTTGATCCATTCATTTATTGATGGGAGCCTAGGTTGCTTCCAACACTTGGCTATTGTAAATTGTGCTGCTATGAACATTGGGGTGCATAGGATCTTTTGGATTGGTGTTTCAGGGTTTCTAGGATAAAATCCTAGCAGTGGAATTGTTGGGTCAAAAGGTAGGTCCATTTTTAGTTTTCTTAGAAAATTCCATACTGCTTTCCGTAGTGGCTGTACCAGTCTGCAGTCCCACCAACAGTGCACTAGGGTCCCCTTTTCTCCACAACCTCTCCAACACTTGCTGTTTGTTGTTCTGTTTATGATGTCCATTCTGACTGGTGTGAGGTGGTATCTCACTGTGGTTTTAATTTGCATCTCTCTGATAGCTAGCGATATGGAGCATCTTTTCATGTTCTTTCTGTTTTCATACCTGGTGGCTTGTTTACACAGTATAGGTCTCCTTAGAGTCCCATCTGCATCGCCACCTCCTGAAAGGAGACTCAGTTGTTTGGCTGAATGGACTTGTTGTCAGGACTAGATGGTCTAATTGGATACACCAGTTCCATATCAAGATGGTGATGCTTCAGGGATTCCATCCTATCCTTACTTTGGAAGAACCAGCTAACAGCCTCTCTCTTCCAGTCTCAGATCCTATTCCCTTGTCTCCTTTAGATCATATAGGAAGAGACTCCCATACCCTATGCATGCAGGGGTCTGGTTTCTCTGTCAAATTCTTGGGGTGATATGGTTAGGAAAGATAAAAGTCATGTCCTCCTTGGCTTTCTCAGCCTCTGCCTTCTTCTCCTCTTCTTAGAGTGTAGTCTATACTGTATTTGTGGCATATGGATATAATGTGCCAACATTCTTACCACCCTAGGACTTCCTCTCTGGAAAAACTAATGTGAAAGTTGTGAGAAGAAGGAGGAGCAATATTGGGGTTGAATGTGGGATAACTCAGGACATGGCCCCTCTACCACAGAAGACAGATGGCTGCCTGGCCAGCAGCCATAAGGATCAAGAAAAATAATCTGCATCTGGATGTCTCAGCCCTCTCAAGGCCTCTATGTTTATTATAACATTGTAGAGCTTTCACAGGCTACCCCCTTCCTAGCTCTAGAAGTAGCACCAATGCTAGAGTTGGGGTGTAGTCTCTCCTTCCTGACTTGCTACCATCAGGCGCTCCACTTGTGACATGAGTAATGAATGGCATAGCCATATGTGTTAGTCCTCTGACTACTTTTTTTTTTGGTGGGGGGAATATCATAAACACAAGTGTGCCTCCCTGGCTTGGAGATCCAGCATTACACAGGTGTAAGAGAAAGGGAGTAGTCCAGGAAGAACTGGAAGAATGGAGTTGCTTTCGATACTGATATGGAGAAACCTGCAGGAAGAGAAGGTTTGAGGGGGTGATTGAGGATTTTCTATGTTGACTTTTAGATGATTATTAGATATCTATTCCAAAGGAGATGTTGATAGGTTGTTGGATAGATGATCCAGCAATTCAGGGCTGGATGAAAGCCTTTGGGAATTGTTGGCCTATAGATGCTCTTTAAAGACACAGGCCAGATTGAATAAAATAGTTTAAAAAGAGGACCAAGGACTAATGCCTGGACATGCCAAAATTGATGTGGGGAAAAGGGGAGAACCTCTAAAGGTGACTGGGAGTTTCAAGGGAGGTAGGAGGCCACCCAAACTATAGGGTGTTCTGGAAGTCAGGTAGGAAAGGAGAAAGATGTCATCCATGGTGAAATACTGCTGATATAAAATGAAAGCTTAGACTTGAAGTCTTCTTAATGTGGAAGTCTTTTTAGACTTGAATGAGAACATTGTGATGGAGTAGAAGGAGTGAAAGCCTGTTTTGAATGAGTTTAAGAAAGACTTAGAGGATTGACAGAATTTGCTTCAGAGAGGAACAAAGAAATGAAGCAGTTTTTGGTAGGTGGAAAGATGTATGATCAAGAGAAGTATTGTGTTTTTTAAGGTAATGTATCTTATAATTGGAAAAAAGAGATAATTTTCCCATTTAAAGTTTATGGACAAATGCACAATTAATGAAGATTGTGTTGAATTAAGAGATAATGTGTCAAATGAAAAATGAGTGTGTAGAGCAGTGGTTTTTCAAGTGAAGTCCCCCAAATAGCAAGACCAGTATCACTTGGGGATATGTTGAGAATTCAGATCCTAGGACACCACCCCCTCGACCTACTGATTCAGCAACTCTGTGCTACAACAAGCCCTTAAGGTGATTCTGCTGCACACTAAAATTTCAGAACCACTGGACTAGAGCACAGTTATCAGGTGAGTTTACTTATAAAGTATTAGTAGAGAATGTCTCCATTTCTTCATTAAGAACACAAGGTAAGTTTCACCCCTGTTGGGAACTACCTTGCCTGGTTTCAGAAGCTGTAACTCCCCATGGCTAAGGCTGAGTAAAAAAACCTTGGGACCATAAGCCACTAAGGGGACAAAGCTTACCCTCCCAGCAGAGGTGCAGCCTCTGCCCCCTTTACTTCACCCTGTTTGGCCCCAGGCTGATGACTGGTTAGCCAGTGATGGGTAAGATTCCTCAAGGGAGGGATGACTTAAGACAGCACAGTTGTGAAAGGGCCATCAGGGAAGGACTTATACAAAAGGGGACTTATAGAAAAGTGGACTATAGAAAAGGGGTGATGGACCCTCACCCCTCGGCTTTTCAAGGGCCTGGGTCCTCATCCTATCTGTAAAAAGTCTCCTAATCCCTTAGCTGCCTTACTTCTCCTGCATGACTTAAACCTGAAACAATGCTGGAGGCAGGTGTGGCCCTGTGCTGGAATGGGTGGATCCAGGGGACAATCAGGCCTAGAAAAGAATGCATAAAATCCTGTGAAACCCACTTTGCTAAGACTGCCCTCAATTTAAATGATAAGGGTCCAAGCATAAAATGAGTTCCTTTCCCAAAGTTTTATGGCTCTTTGGCTATCTGACCCTGACTCAGAATAAGCCTTCATAGTTCTTTGAATGTTATTTTTTGTTTGATTATTACTGTCTGACAATGATAGATGAGCTTTACAAATATACCCCATATTCCTATGCAAATTAAACCCAATAAAAGCCCATTGAGGAACAGGCTTAAGGCCCTTCTCCTCTGTGAAATTGGCCACTTTTCCTCCCCAAGCAGTTCATATCTTGGTAGACTTATTCTCATCCATGACAGCTTGGGCAGGGTAGCTCTGCAGGTGGAGCCCCCTGCTAATTCCTTAGGCTATATTTTACATCCCAGTGACTACTTTGTAAATACCAAAATACAGTTCTTTTTTTAAAAAATATATTTTATTGATTATGCTATTACAGTTGTCCCATTCCCCCCTTTATTCCCCTCTGCCCTGCACACCCCCTCCTACCCACATTCCCCTGCTTTAGTTCATGTCCATAGGTCATACATATACGTTCTTTGGCTTTTACATTTCCTATACTATTCTTAACCTCCCCCTGTCTATTTTCTACCTACCATTTTCTGGTTTCTCTTCAGATCATATAAATCTTTTGCCTTTCACAAAATGTACTTCTTAATCCATTTACCTTTTTCACTTAGACACACAACCACCCTCCTCTCTGGCAACCATCAGTCTGATGTCTGGGTTTCTTTCTGTTTTGTTTGTTTGTTTATTTTGCTGTTTATATTCCACAATAAGTGAAATCATATAGTGTTTGTGTTTTGCTGTCTGACTAATTTAATTTAGCATAATTCCCCCCCCACACACCCCTCTCTTCCCATTCCTGTGTTGTTTATGTATCTCCACTCTAAAGGAAGTCTCTGCCTTCATCTCTGTCATGGGAGAAATAACAGCATATGTGTATGCTGATGGGAATAATCCAGTAGAGAGCAAAACAATGATATGAGAGGAAGCGGAAAATTGTTGGAGTCATGTGCTTCAACAGATGAGAATGCAGGGATCTAATGCATAAGTGGCATTAGATATGAGCAAGGAAAATTCTTCTATGCTAATAACCAAGAAGGCAAAGAGCACAGGTACAAAGAATCTGGCCTTGGGGGCCTGTTGATATTCTTATTGCTTCAATTTTCTCAAGCAGGAAGCAAAATGATTAGCTATGAATGAGGATGGAGGATTTTTGGCACACTTGGCAACACATTCTGTGGGCAATACTCTGAAAATAGTTGCCTTCAAACATTGCTAGTGGCAGTGTGGAATTATAATGACTCCTATGGAGAGAGATTGAGCAATATTTTTATCCTTTGACATAGCAATCTCACTTTTTGTAATTTAGCCTGATGACACCACTGCAGAAATATGAAGCAACACATGTACAAGGTTATTTATGAAACATTATTTGTAATACTAAAATATTGGAAATAACTTGAGTGACCATGCATAGGCGACTGATTGTTGGAGTACCATGCAACTGTAGAAAAAATACAGAAGATCTCTACAAGCTGATATAGAGTGTTTTCATGGCTATATTTTTAAGTGAAAAATGTAAGGTGCAAAAGAGTTTATATAGTATGCTATCTTTTGTGTAATAAAGAAAAAGAAATGAGAATATATACTTATTTTTATAAAAAGACACAGAAGGATAATCCAGAAACTAAGAAAAATGATTACATAGAGTGGATGGGTACAAATAGGGTAAAGGAAACAGAGACAGAGATAAGACTTCTCTCAGTATCTATCAGTACAGTACTATTAAACAGCCTTATTGAGATATAATTAAATACATAAAGTTCACCCTTTTAAAGTATATAATTAAATGATTTTAGTATATTCACAAAGTTTTGTATTAATTACCACCATCTTATTCCAGAATATCTCCATCAATCCCAAAAGAAATCCTATACCTATTATCAGTCATCCACCTCCTAGACTTCCCTTGCCCCAGCTTCCCCATCACCTGGCAAACAATACTATCTGTCTCTATCAATTTGCTTATTCTGAATATTTTATATAAATAGAGTCATATCATATGTGTTTTTTGTGTCTGCTTCTTTCACTTAGCATAATGTATTTAAGGTTCATCCAAGTTGTAGTATATACCAGTACTTTTAGTAGCTCAATAATATTTCATTGTATGGGTAATACCTATTATTCATATATTCATTAATTTCATGGACATTTGGGTAGCTTGCAATTTGGGGCTATTGAGAATAATACAGCTATAAACATTCATGAACAAGTTTTTTTTGTTTTTATATCTCTTGAGTATATACTTAGTGTATACCTGGAATTGCTGGATCATATGGTATAAATACGTTTAACATGTTGAAGAATAGCCAAACTAGCAACCAAATCTTCACTATCATTTGTTATGTTATACCTTTTGACTGCAGCTATTCTAATGAGTGTGAAGTGATATTATATTATACTTTTGATTTGCATTTCCCTGATGGTTTTTGAGGTTGGGAATCTTCTTAGGTATTTATTGCTGAATTCCATATTCTCTTTGGGGAAAAAAAGGTTGTTCACATCTTTGCCCAGTTTTAAATTGGGTTATTTGTCTTTTCATTGTGGACTTGTAAGCATTCTTTACATATTCTGGATAAAAATCTCTTCTCAGGTATATGATTTGAAAATATTTTCTCCTATTACATGGGTTGCCTTTCACTATCTTGATAGTGTCTTTTGAGGCATAAGTTTTTCATTTAGATGAACTCCAATTTGTCAATTTTATTATGTTATTAATGTTTTTGGTGTCTTATATAAGTATCCATTGCCTAATCAATTTTTATAAAGGCATATGCATAAGTTTTCTTCTAAGATTTTTACAATTCTACCCATTACATTTAGGTACATGATCCATTTTGAGTTTATTTTTCTATATGGTGTGTTAGAGATTCACATCCATTCTTTTGCACGTAGGTATGCAGTTGTCCCAGTACCATTTTTTAAAAAGGTTATTCAATACTCTGGTTTCCCTCCAGATCATATAAATCTTTTACCTTTTAAAAAGGTTATTCTTTTCTAATTTAACTGTCTTACCACTCTCCGTTGAAAATCAGTTGACCATAAATATAAGGTTTTATTTCTAGGCTCTCAATTCTAAAGCCTTAATCTTTATTTCTGTCCTTGCCTTGACTACTCTCACTTGTAGTGGGTTTTGAAATCAGGAAATGAGTCTTCCAACTTTGTCCTTCTTTTTCAGATTTTTCTGGCTTTTTTGGGCCCCTTGTATTTCTATATGGGTTTTAGGATTTGATTATTAATTTCTGTAAAAAAAAAGAAGCTGGGATAGGGCTAAAAATTTCATTGATTCTGTAGATCATTTGGAAGAGTACTGCCATATCAAAATATTAAACCTTCCAATTCACAAATATAAGATGTCTCCTCATTGATCTGGGTCTTTAGTATCTTTCAATGATATCTTTCAATCTTTCTTTCTAGCATTCAGTAAATAAGCCATGCACTTCCTTGGTTAGATTTAATCCTGCAGATTTTATTTTTTGATGTTATTTGATTATAAATTTAATTTTTATTGCATAGAATTCCATTTTGTAAATGTACCATCGTTTCTTGATCTATTCATTTACGGATGGGCACCTAGGTGGCTTCCAACACTTGGCTATTTTATATTGTGCTGCTATGAACATTGGGGTGCATAGGTTCCTTTGGATTGGTGTTTCAGGGTTCTTAGGATATAATCCTAGCAGTTAGTTTTCTTAGAAAATTCCATACTGCTTTCCATAGTGGTTGTACCAGTCTGCAGTCCCACCAACAGTGCACTAGGGTCCCCTTTTCTCCACAACCTCTCCAACACTTGTTGTTTGTTGCTTTGTTTATGATGGCCATTCTGACTGGTGTGAAGTGGTATGCCATTGTGGTTTTAATTTGCATCTCTCTGATAACTAGTGATACTGAGCATCTTTTCATGTGTTTCTGGATCTTCTGTATATCTACCTTGGAGAAGTGTCTGTTCATGTCCTTTTCCCATTTTTTAATTAGGTTGCTTGTCTTCTTAGAGTGGAGTCATGTAAGTTCTTTATATATTTTGAAGATTAAATCCTTGTCTGAGGTATCATTAGCAAATATGTTTTCCAATACAGTTGGTTCTCTTTTTATTTTAGTACTGTTTTCTTTAGACATGCAGAAGCTTTTTATTTTGATGAGATCCCGTTTGTTTATTCTTTCCATTATGTCCCTTGCTTTAGGGGACATATCAGTAAAAATGTTGCTGCGTGAAATATCTGAGATTTTCCTGCCTATGTTCTCCTCTAGGACTTTAATGGTGTCACAGCTTATATTTAAATCATTTATCCACCTTGAATTTATTTTTTTGTATGGTGTAAGTTGGTGTTCAAGTTTCATTTTTGTGCACGTAGCTGTCCAGTTCTCCCAACACCACTTGTTGAAGAGGCTATTTTTACTCCATTTTATGCTGCTGCCCCCTGTGTCAAATATTAATTGACCATAGAGACTTGGGTTTATTTCTGGGCTCTCTGTTCTATTCCACTGGTCCATGTGCCTGTTTTTATGCCAGTACCAGGCTGTCTATGCAGCAGAAAGACGTATGATTTCATCAATACGTCTGATATTAGTTGTAGTTTTCATAGATGTCTTTTATCAGGTTGAAGAAGAGTCCTTTTCTTACTAATTTGTCATTGACAGAGTGTTAGATTTTTGTCAAATGCTTTAATATTTGTCTGTGTTTATTGAAATGATAGTGTGTTTTTCCCTTTATTTTATTGACAGATTGTATCACATTGATTGCTTTTCATATGCTGAATCAAATTTCCATTCTTGGTGATGGTGTATAATCATTTTTTCCCATTTTTATTGAATTTATTGGAGTGACATTGGTTCACAAACGATACAGGTTTCAATGAAACATCATCAGCACACTACATCATGTGCCTATCGCCCCAAGCAATCTCTTTTTGTCCCGATTCTCTCCCCCTCTTTGCAAACCTCCACCTTCCTTTCCTTCTGGCTGACACAGCACTGTTTTCCATGTCTGTGTTTTATGCATTTATGTCTTTTGTGGTTAATCCCTTCACCTTCTTCCATCCAGTCCCTCAATCCCCCTCTGTTATGATGGCTGTCAGTCTGATCCATGTATCTATGTCTCTGTTTCTATTGTGTTCATTGGGGTTTTTTTTTTTTGTTGTTGTTCATTAGATTGTACATATAAGTGGGATATGTGGTATTTGTCTTCCTCTAACTGGCTTTTTGCACTTAGCACAATAATGTCCAGGTCCATCCATAATGTCACAAAAGGTAAGATTTCTTTTGTTTTCTTTCTTTCTTTCTTTCTTTCTTTCTTTCTTTCTTTCTTTCTTTCTTTCTTTCTTTCTTTCTCTCTTTCTTCTTTGTTACAGCTGAGTAGTATTCCACTATGTAAAAGTACCATGCCCTTTTTATCCATTTATTTATTGATGGGCATGTGAGCTTTTTCCAAATCTTGACTATTATAAATAATGCTGTAATGAACATAGAGGTGCATATTATTTTGAATTAGTGTTTCAAGTCTCTTAGGCTATATTCCCAGAAGTGGGATTGTTGAGTTAAAAGACATTTCCATTTTTAATTTTTGAGAAAACTCTGTACTGTTTTTCTCAGTGCCTGTACCAGTCTGTATTCCCATGAAGAGTGTTTTTTTCACAACCTCTCCAGCACTTGTTGTTTGTTGATTTATTAATGATGGCCATTCTTTTAAAAAAATTAATACATTTTATTTAATCCTGAGGTACCTCAAGTATTAGCATTCTAACATGTAATCGATATAAAATATTATTGAGATAGTTTACTCTTTTTAATTTTTTTAAAATTGTTTTTCAAGTACAGTTTTCTGCCTTTCCCCCAATTCTCCCCACCACCCCAGCACTCCCCACCTCCCTCCACCATTTTCATCCCCCCTTGTTATTATCCATATGTCCTTTATAATAGTTCCTATTAACCCTACACCCTTTCCCCCATTATCTCCTCTCCTCTCCTCTCTGATCACTGTCAGCCTGTTCTCAATTTCAGTGTCTTTGGTTATATTATGCTTGTTTGTTTGTTTTGTTGATTAGGTTCCTGTTAAAGGTGAGATCATATGGTATTTGTCTTCCACCACCTGGCTTATTTCACTTAGCATAATGCTCTCCAGTTCCATCCATGCTGTTGCGAAGGGTAGGAGCTCCTTCTTTCTGCTGCATAGAATTCCACTGTGGAAATGTACCATAGTTTCTTGATCCATTCATTTACTGATGGGCATTTTGCTTCCAGTACTTGGTTATTGTAAATGTGCTGCTATGAACATTGGGGTGCACAGGTTCTTTTGGATTGGTGTTTCAAGGTTCTTCAGATATAATCTTAGCAGTGGAATTGCTGGGTCAAAAGGCAGTTCCATTTTTAATTTTCTGAGGAAATTCCATGCTGTTTTCCAGTGGTTGCACCAGTCTGCAATCCCATCCAACAGTGTGCTAGGGTTGGCTTTTCTCCACAACCTCCCCAGCACTTGTTCTTTTTTGATTTGTTTATGATGACCATTCTGACCGGTGTGAAATGGTATCCCATTGTGGTGTTAATTTGCATTTCTGTGATGGCTAGTGATGATGAGCATCCTTTCATAAGTCTCTGGGTCCTCTGTATGTCCTCTTTGGAGAAATGTCCATTGAGGCCTTTTGACAATTTTTTAAATAGGGTTGTTTGTCTTCCTGAGGTGGAGTTGTATGAGTTCTCTATATGTTTCAGAGATGAAACCCTTGTCTGAGGTATCATTGACAAATATATTCTCACACGTGGTTGGTTTTATTTTCGTTTTGCTGATGTTTTCCTTTAGTCGTGCAGAAGTTTTCTTTTTTTTTTTTTTTATTTTGACGAGGTCCCATTTGTTTATTGTTTCCTTTATTTCCCTTGTTTTTGGGAACTTATTGGTGAAAACAGTGCTACATGCAATATCTAAGATTTTCCTGCCTATGTTCTCCTCTAGGACTTCTATTGTGTCACAACTTATATTTAAGTCTTTTATCCTCCTTGAATCTATTTTTGTGTATGGTGTAAGTTGGTGGCCAAGTTTCTTTCTTTCTTTTTTTTTTTTTTTGCATGTAGCTGTCCAGCTCTCCCAACACCATTTGTTGAAGAGGCTATTTTTACTACATTTTATGCTTTTGTACCCTTTTTGAAATATTAATTGACCCTAGAGACTTGGGTTTATATCTGGGCTCTTTATTCTGTTCCATTGGTCTATGCATCTGTTCTTATGCCAGTACCATACTGTCTTGATTACCATGGCCCTGTAATATAGTTTGATATCAGGTATTGTCATCCCTCCTACTTTGTTCTTATTTCTCAAAATTACTGCAGCTACTTCAAGTTGCTTATGGTTTCATATAAATTTTGGAAATTTTTGTTCTATATTTGTGAAATATGGCATTGATATTTCAATAGATATTGTGTTGTATCTATAAGTTGCTTTGGGTAATATGGATATTTTGATGATCTTAATTCTTCCAAACCAGGAACACAGTATAGATTTCCATTTATTTGTTTCTTCCTTATTTTCTTTCTTCAGTGCTGTGTAGTTTTCTGAGTACAAGTCTTTTACCTCCTTGGTTAAGTTTGTCCCTACGTACTTTATTTTTCTTGTTGCTACAGCAAATGGGAGTTTTTCCTGATTTCTGTTTCTGATATTTTATTCTTGGTATACAACAATGCCTTCAATTTCTGAATATTGCCTTTGTATCTTGCTGATTTGCCAAATTCACTTTTTGAGGTCTATTAGTTTTTTGGTGGAATCTATTCGGTTTTCTATGTACATTATCATGTCATCTGCAAACTGACAGTTTTACTTTATCCTTTCCAGTTTGGATGTCTTATATTTCTTTTTCTTGTCTGATTGCTCTGGCTAGGTCTTCCATTACTATGCTGAATTGACATGGTGAAGGCGGACATCCTTGTCTCATTCCTGATCTTAGTGGAAAAGCTTTTAGTTTTTGTTCATTGAGTATGTTGTTGGCTGTAGGTTTCTTATATTTGGCCATTATCATGTTGAGGTATGCACCTTCTATTCCCACTATGTTCAGTGTTTTTATCATAAATTGGTGCTGTACCTTATCAAATGCTTTTTCTTCATCTATTGATATTATCATGTGATTTTTGTTTTTCCTTTGTCTATGCGATGTATTAGTTTTATTGATTTGCAAATATTGGTACATCTTTGCATCCATGGGACTCATCCCAGTTGATCATGGTGTATGATCTTTTTAATGTGCTGCTGGATGTGGCTTGCCATATTTTTGCAGAGGATTTTAGCATCTGTTTGTCAATGATGTTGGGCTATAGTTTTCTCTGTTTGTTTTGTGTTTTTCTAGTTTGGGAGTAGGATGATCTTGTTTTGAAAAGGGTGTTTGGAAGGCTTCCCTCTTCTTGGATTTTTTGGAATAGTCTGAGAAGGATAGGGATTAGCTCTTTCTTGAATGCATTGTAAAATTCTCCTGTGGAACCATCCAGTCCAGGTCTTTGTGTACCAGGAGTTTTTTTGTTACTCCTTTGATTTCATCAGCTGAGATTGATCTATTCAGACTTTCTGCTTCTTCTTCATTCATTTTTGTAAGAATATATTTTTTCTAGAAATTGACCACTTCACCCAGGTCGTCAAATGTATTGGCATATTATTTTTTATAGTAACTTCTTCAATCCTTTGTATTTTTGTTGTTTCAGTCATAATTTCTCACCTTTCAAATCTGATTTTGTTTATTTTGATCCTCTCTCTGTTTTTCTTGATGAGTCTGCTTAGAGGTATATATATATATATATTTTTTTTCCAAAGTACGGGCTCTGGTTTTGTTGATCCTTTGAATTGTTCTTTTAGTCTCTATGTCATTAAATTCTGCTCTGATTTTGGTTATTTCCTTCCTTCTACTCTCTCTGGGATTTGTTTGCTGTTGTTCCTCCAGTTCTTGTAGATGTATGGTTAGGTTGTTTCTTTGCAATGTTTCTATCTTTTTAGGGAGGCCTGTATCACTATGAATTTCCCTCTCAGGACTGCCTTTGCTGTGTCCCTTAAGTTTTGGAGTGTTATGTGTTCATTTTCATTTGTTTACAGAGACTTGTTAATTTCTCCCTTGATCTTATTAATAACCCATTTTTTGTCTAATAACATGGTATTCAATTCCATGAATTTGAGTGTTTTTGTAGTTTTTTTTTTTCTTTCAGTTGATTTCTTGTTTCAGGCCTTTGCTCCAAGAAAATGCTTGATATGATTTCAATTTTCTTGCACTTGTTGAGACTGGTTTTGTGTCCTCTCATGTGGTCTGTCTTTGAAAATGTTCCATGTGCATTTGAAAGGAATGTCTGTTTTGCTTCTTTGGGATGGCATGTTCCCAAACCTTTATATATAAAGGTTATATATATATACACATACATATACATGTATATATTCAGTCTCTCTCTTTGTATACATAATTTATACTATATATATATATATATATCAGTTATATCCATTAATCTAGGGCATTGATGAATGGGGTAATATCCTTTTTGATATTTTGTTTGGAAGACCTATCCATTTTTATTAGTGGGTTATTAAAATCTCCTAATGTATGTGTGCTGCTATCTATATATTTTTGATGTCCTTCAAGATTTTCCTTATATATTTTGGTGCTCCTATATTGGGTGCATATATGTTCATAATGTTTATGTCTTCTTGATGGAATCTTCCCTTGAGTATTATGAAGTGTCCTTCAGTGTCTCTTTTTATGGCTTTTGTTTTGAAGCCCTTTTGGTATGATAGAAGTATTTTACATTAGCTTTTTTTTCTCTGCCCATTTGTTTGGAATATTTTTTTCAACTCTTCACTTTCAATCTGTGTAGATCTTTTGTTCTGAGGTTGGTCTCTTGTAGGTAGCATATGTGATGTCATATTTTCTTATCCATTCAGCTATCCTATGTATTTTGATCATTTATCCATTTACATTTAAAGTTATTATTAATAGATGTTTATTCATTTTTCTCTCTCTGTACTTGTGTTCCTCTCTCTTTTACTCTTTTCCTTTCTTTTCCTATAGCAGTCCCTTTAGTATATCTTGTAGCACTGGTTTGGTGGAGATGTATTCTTTCAGCCTTCTTTTGTCTGGAAACTTTCTTGTTTAACCTTCCATTTTAATTGAAGGTTTCATTGGCTAGAGTAATCTTGGTAGCAGGCCTTTGTTTTTCATTACTTGGACTTTCTCTTGCCATTCTATCCTGGATTGGTGTGTTTCTGTTGAGAAATCAGCTACTAGCTTTATTGGAGCCCTTTGATAAGTTCTTGTTTCTCCCTTGCTGCTTTAAGATTCTTTCTTTGTCTTTACAACTCGGCATTTTAATTATGGTTTGTCTTGGGGTTAGCCTCTTTAGTTTCATCCTGATTGGGACTCTCTGAGCTTCCTGAACTTGCCTGGTTTTTCCCTCTCCAGGTTTGTAAAGTTTTCCGTCATTATTTTTTCCAAACACAGTATCTATCCCTTGTTCCTGTTCTTCTCCTTCTGGTATTCCTATGATTTCAATGTTGTTGCATTTCATGTTATCTTGTAGTTCCCTTAAGCTATCTTCATATTTTTGAGTATTTTTTTGTGTAGCTGATATACCTAGTTGTTTCTTTCCATTTTGTCTTCCAGCTCACTAATTCGGTCCTCTGTTTCATCCAGCCTGCTTGTCATTTTTCCTAGTATGTTTTTCATTTCAGAAAATGTATTTTTTATTTCTTCCTTGTTCTTGTTTATAGATTCTATTTCCTTTTTCATACTGTTGTAGTTCTTACTCAGTTTCTTGCAGTTGTCTGTGAGTGTCTTGGGCATCCTTATAACCATTCTTTTGAATTCTGTATCTGATAGTTTGCTTACATCCATTTCATTTAGCTCTTTTAGTGGGGAGTCTTCCATTCTTTTTGATTGAATGTTCGTTTTTGTCTCCCCATTATAAGTGACTCTTTTTGCTTCTTTCTGTGCTTCCTGATGTTTCACTTTGCTTGATGTCTTTGTAAGGTGAACTTCTGTAGTAGGAATTCTATGAGATTCAGTGATGTGGTCTCTTTGATCTCCTTGTCTGGATGTTCTAGGGTTGCCCTTTCTCCTGTTTGTGTGGGCTATCTTGTACTTGGGTTTTTACTTTTTGGTGGTTCCATTGTTGGTAGATTTTCTCCTCCACTGGGTATACTGATTTTTACTGCTCCCATCTAATATTGTGCATGATCAGTGGCAAGGAGTAGACAAAATAGATTAAGACAGCAGAAGAGTATTTTATAGCATTTAAAGTACCAACACATAGAGAAGTGATAAGAGATCTTTTGGATAAGTATCGTGTTAACTGAAATTTCACCCACTAACCACTTTTTACAAAAGGAGAAAATGAGATAAGACTCTTGATAGAGGAGAGAAAGACTGTTCTCTGAATCCAGAAAGTAGAGCCCTTGTGGGAGGTCAGATTATGAGATATAGTGAGAGTAAAGGATAGAAAGTAGGCATAGAGAATAGAGTTAACCACAACAGTAATAAAGCTCAGGAAGATAGTGATATCGGCTAAGATCAGGAGCAGTGCTGTGTAATATTTATAATTATATGGAACAGCAATAGTAATTATATGGACTTATATGGAACAACAATAATATGACAGGAAAGATATGATTTGGATAACAAGAATAGAAAACACATGATCAAGAGTAGTGTGTTACTGGAACAAGAGTGAAGTGAAAGAAGGAAAATTAAAATACAACAGCAAAGAAAGAATAAAGAAAACCAGTCAAAATGCAATTAAAAAATAAAATTAAGAAAACTAAATGGAAAGAAGTAAAAAAAATACTAGTAAAATAAAAAAGTAAAAATAATGAAAAAATAATACAAATAAACAATAAAATGACAGTTTTTTGGGATAGCAAAGCAAAATTTGTCTCAGTTTCTTAGCTGTTGGGATTATCCCTGTACTCCCTCTTTTGATCTGTCTCTGGACCTTTTATAGCTCCAGGTCTATTGTGTCACATGGGGAAAGAAAAAAAGAAAAAGAAAAAAAGTGAAAAAAATATTTAAAAATCCTCCTGTTGAGTTTAAACCTGATGAGTGAGTTCTACTGGTCTTCCTGGATGGCACAGGAAGAGAGGGGCTGTGCTTTGCTTTTCTCCTGTCCTATGATTTTGTGAAGATAAGGGTCAAGCCTGGGCTGCAATGTTCACAGTTGACCTGCCTCCGGCCTAGGTCCTTTGTGAGGTGCTGGGGCCCCCCACTGTCTATTTGAGCCAGGCTGGATCCTTTAATTCACCAGTTGTGCCAAAGTTCTTGTGGTGCTCATCCTCCTTACTTTTTGTGAGCCCACCATGGCTGGAGCCCACCACTGGGCAAGCAGCGCCAGTCAGCATCCAGGCGAGTTGCGCAAATCAGCTGCAGGGCAAGTAGGGCCAGTCAGTCACTGGGCGAGCTGCGTGGGTCAGCTGCCAGGATAGTGTCCTGAGTCAAGTGTGTAATCGTAATTTTTAAGGTTATTATGTATTCACATTAGGGAGGCTCCATTTTCTTCCAAATTTGCTGAGTTTTTTTTCTTTTTACCCACCAGTGGGTGTTTAATTTTATTAAATCCCTTTTCTGCATTTATTGAAGTGAGCATATAAAAATGAATCCACTAAATGAATCAGGATATCTTGAGGGAATGGCTAATTTCAAGGAAAGTACAAGTAGAAAATGAGCCTGGGTATCTGACTGTACCAGAAAGTAAGCAAATGTCTGGACTAGAGGATAATTCAAACATGTAATAAGAACACAGGAGCCAACTTGAAAGCTAAGCCTAGAATAATTTGAATATCAAAAATAATGATGATATTAATTCCTAATACATGGAGTTAAAAAAATCCATGAAACTGTGGTGATATTTAAAGTAAAAAGAGAGGAAAGATATGTTTTCATTTTTATTTTTAAAGAAGAATGGCAGCTACCAAACATAGAAGAAATGATACAATAAAAAAATTGCTGTTTTGTAAGTCCAAAGTAATAAAAGGTTCAGGTAAGTATCATCAATTGATGCAAATATGACTGGGTAAAATGATGTTGGGAACAAATATCAAATTAGCAATCAACAGTTTACTTTTATTAATAGATATTTAAATTTGTATTTATTGATTTTGATGAGAAAGAGAGAGATCAGTTTATTGTTCCACTTATCTATTCATTCATTGGTTGAATCTTGTATGTTCCCTGACCAGGGATCAAATTTACAACCTTTGTTTATTGGGACAATGCTCTGACCATCTGGGCTACTCAGCCAGGACTGTAATGTTAATCCACATATTACATTTTTTGAAAGATTTTATTTATTTTTAGAAATGGGGAAAGAGAGAGAGAGAAACATCAATGTGTGGTTGCCTCTCGCATGCCCCTCACTGGGGGGCCTGCAACCCAGGCATGTGCCTCCCCTGGGAACTGAACCAGCAATTCTTTGGTTTGCAGGCCAGCACTCAATCCACGGAGTCATACTAGCTAGGGCTCCACAGATTACTTTTAATAAAAGGAAAATATTCTCTTAACGTGGAAAAGTCCAGTGGTCACCAAGAGTGATTTGACTTGACGCTGTGTGCTTGCAATATGTATGATCCAAAGGGAAGCACACAGTGTCATTTATGTGAGGTTCTTGCTGAAAATATTTGACCTGAATCTCATCATGAGAAAAAGGACAATTTTACACCCTGGGGTGTGATGAAAGACAACTGATTTGGACTCTTCAAAGGATTTGATGTCATGAGAAACAGAAACAGACTGGGGAGGGGTGGGTATTGTTATGGATTGTAAAATGCTAGAGAGGACAGCCAAATGCTCCAAGTGACTCTTGAATGGACTCTGGAGTAGAAAAACAGATTATATAAATGACATTTTGGGGACAATAGAAGAAAATTTAGTGCATATTGGATATTAGATATTGAATTTATTGTAATTTTTTAGATGTGCTGACGTTGCAGTTAAATAAGGGAATCTTATCCTGGAAAATGCATACTGAAATATTTCATGAAGTGTCATGGTGAAAATACTCTACTTTTCTATGATTTGGAAAAAAGGGAACTGTGAGTGTGGGTGTGTTGTAAGATGGAGTGAGTGTAACAAAATGTTAAGAATTGGCAAACATAGGTGAGGGGTATATGAGTTTTGAAAATTAGTAGAAGGAAAAAAGCCCTGCAGCTTTTTTCTATTTTTACAACAAAGAATCCACAAGATGGCAGTGGAGGAACACTCTTAGTATGTGTTTCAGTCCTGCTTTTTATTTTTGATTTGCAAAGCAGGTTGTGAGATCCCATAAGGGACTGTGTTTGCTTTGTGAGTACATTTATATAAAAAGTTATACAAAGGAATTAACAGAGTCCTGGCTGGGTGGCTCAGCTGATAAGAGCATCTTCCTGTGCATCAAAGGGTTGTGGAGTTTGATTCCTGGTCAGGGCACATACCTAGGTTGCAGGTATGATCCCCAGTTAGAACACTTATGGGAGATAACCCACTGATGTTTCTCTCTCACATCAATGTCTTTCTCCCTCTCTCCTTTCCTCTCTCTCTAAAATCAATAAGCAGAGAAGATGGCAGTGAGGTAGGTGGGAGCAGAGCCCAGTTCTCCCTGTGCCCAGCTAGAACACCTAGCCGATCTTTGAGGAACAGAGTGAACAGCCAACAGAATCTCAGAATATATGAAGCTTGGAGGCCAAAAACTGTAGAGGACATTGAAAAACATACTTTGAGGGGATTGTGCTGGGGTGGTAAGGTCCCTGGTATCTGCATGGGGACCAGGGCTGCTGTGGCCCCTGGCCCAGTGCCTGCTGCAGGATATGGGGAGGAGAGTTAGATCACCAGCTCCATCACCTACCAGAGCAGGGAGGGCAGCCCGGCACCAGGAGGGACCTGGATGCTGGAGGTTGCTTGGGGGAATAGAGATGAACAGAGAGACATACAGAGGCAGTACACATCTGCTGGGACTGTGGACCCTTACACCAGAGATATTGAGGTGCCAGGCGACACCTGGAGAAGAGAGGAGTTAGGCCATATGGGATCCTGACTCGGATAGACTCCAGACTGGTTGGAAAGTTTGGCTGTGTCAAAATCTGTGTGCTTGTTCGGAACGGTGGGCAGCTGCTTTGTAAGGAACACTCCTGCAGCAGCTGGCTCACCCTGAGGGTGATTTTAGCTGGGCATGCCCAGAGACTGAGTGGCTGAGTGGAACTATGCACGGGGCTTGTCTCTCACTGTGTGCACAGAGGCTAATTAGAGCCAGGTGCCCCAGATTGAGTGGCTAAGTGAAACAGTGCGCCCAAGATGACTCACACTGTGAGGAGCTGAATGGCTGATTTGATCATGGAAGCTCATGGAGGACCTGGGCCTGAGGCCTGGAAACTGAATAGTGCCACCTAGACCTGGTTCCCATCCTCTTAAAACCATAGGAAGGGAGAAGAGCAAAGCCCAGACCCCCTCTTCCTGTGTCATCTATGAAGACCAGCAGAACTCACTGAACAGGTTTAAACTCAGCAGGAGGCTTATTATTTATTTATTTATCTACTGGTTTCTCTCTTTTCCTTTTGCTTTTTTTCTTTCCTCAATTGAGACAATAAGACCTGGAGTTATGAAGGGTCCAGAGGCAGATAAAAAGGGGGAGCACAAGGATAACCCCCAAAACTGAGAAACTAAGACAAATGTCACTTTGCTATCCCATAGAGCTGACATTTTATTGTTTATGTCCTGTATTATTATTTTTCATTATTTCTATCACATTCATTTCATTATCATTTTTTAATTTCTCTTCCTTATGTTTAGTTTTCCTCATTTTACTTCTCTGTTTAATTGCATTGTTTGACTGGTTTTCTCTGTTCTCTCTTTCATAGTGTATTTTTAATTTTCCTTCTTTCACTTCACTTGTATTTCAATAACACACAATTCTTGGTTGTGTACTTTCTATTCTGGTTATCCACACCATATATTTCTTGTCATATTATTGTTGTTCCAATACTATTGTAAATAATTGTTGTTGCATAAAATTGTACATACTACAAAGCGACCCTCCATGATCTTAGCCTACTTCACTTTAATCCTGAGCATTATTATTGTTGTGGTTGACTCTATTCTCTCTCATACTACATTTATTTTCTATCCTTTAATCTCACTATATCTCATCATCTAACATTACACAGGCACTGTGTTTTGTGGATTCAGTTCACAATCATCCTCCCCTCCAACAAGAGTCTTATTTCTCTTTCACCTTTTATAAAAAGTGACTGAGTGAAATATCACAGTCAATGCTATACTTATCCAAAGAATCAATTATCTGTTTCCTACTTCCTGGTACTTTAAATACCATAAAATACTATCCTGCTGACTTAATCCATTTTGCCTACCACCTGCCACTGATCACATACAAGAATAGTTGGGAGCTGTAAACATCAGTATACCTGAAGGAGGAGAAAAAACACCAACAAAGGAACCACCAAAGGTAAAAACCCAAGTACAACAAGAGAGCCCACACAAACAGAAGAAAGGGCAAATCTAGAGCGTCCACACAAGGAGATCAAAGAGACCACACCACTGAACCCCATAGAATTCCTACCATAGAATTTCACCCTACAAAGACAGCTAGCAAAATGAAACATTAGGAAGCACAGCAACAAACAAAATGAGTCATATAAAATGGGGAGACAAAAAATACCCATGCAACCAAAAGGAAAGGAAGACTACCCACTAAAAGAACTAAATGAAATGGAGGTAACCAACCTATCAGATATAGAATTCAAAAGAATGGTTGTAAGGGTGCTCAAATAACTCACAGACAACTACAATGAACTGAGTGAGAGCTACATCAGCATGAAAATGAACAAAGAATCTATAAATAAAAACCCAGAAGAAATGAACAGTAAAATCTCAGAAATAAAAAAAAATCACTAGAAGGAATAATAAGCAGGCAGAATGAAGCAAAGGATCAAATCAACAAGCTGGAGGATAAGATAGAAAAAAAAAAAACACCGAAATAGAGGAAGAAAAGGAAAAGAGACCCAGAAAGAATTAAGAGGTGTTAAAGGAAATGAAGGGAAACATGAAACATAATGATATCTGCATAATAGGGACACCAGAAGAAGAAGAAGAGCAAGAAATAGAAAACATGTTTAAAAAAGTAATGATGGAAGAACATCTGGCCAAAATGGAGGCATAGCTGCACATGCTGTGCCTCCTCTCACAACCAAGATTAAGGACAAAAATATAGAACCAAAAAAAAAAAACAAAGGAGAAGAAGACCCAAAATAAAAAGAAGATAAAAAATATGACAGTAAAAAGACAGCAAACTCACAGATATTAACAACCACACCTAAAACAAACAAAAAAAACTAAGCAAACAACTAGAACAGGAACAGAAGCACAGAAATGGAGATCACATGGAGGGTTAGCAACAGGAGAGTGGGAGGAGGAGAGAGGGAGGAAGGTATAAAGAATAAGTAGCATTGACGGTGGGTAGAAAATAGACAGGCGGAGGGCAAGAATAGTGTGGGAAAAATAGAAGCTAAAGAACTTATGACACATGGACATGAACTAAAGTGGGGAGTGTGGGTGAGAGGAAGTGTGCAGGGTGGAGGGGAATGATGGGGAGAAATGGGTCAACTGCAATAGCATAATCAATTAAATATAATTTAAAAAGAAAAAAGGAATACACTGTGTAGGTTGACTCTCAGTAAATGCTTGTGAGGTAGAATAAAACACTGTTTAATTTTATGGACAGAATCTTAGGGATGGTTTCTGACCTACAACAGGGGTTTCCACGTGGCTCCTGGTGCCCCAGGAAGTACCTTGGAGACTCCCCAGAGGGTGGTTATAGGTGACCAGATGTGCTCAATGTGGACTTCTTTTACACTTGTTAGATTTGTCTGAAAAATGCCTTCCACTTTTTTGTTGAAAGCTGGGAAATCCTGGGACTTTGTGCTCATGGCTTCTTTCTCTCAGCTGACAAGCAAGTCTATTTGGTCATTGAATGGGTTACATTACATTTATTCATCTAGCAAGGATTTATTAAGCATCTACTGTATACCTGACACTGTTCTGGAGACTGGCATATAGCAGTGGTCAGGGTGTGATTCTGCAGTTATCCCTTCAGAGGGGACTTTGGTGATAATGGAAGGCACTTCAAAGCACATTTTTCTTAATCAACAATATCATCATAGGGGCCAGATGGAGGCATAGCTGGACATGTTGTGCCTCCTCTCACAACCAAGATTAAGGACAACAAAACTATACAACCAAACTTAGAAGATGGAAGCGCGGTAGGAGGGAGCAGATTCCATTTCCCCCTGCACAAGGGAGAGGAACCTGGCTGATCTGTGGAGAAAAGGAATGGTCAACCAGTGGAAACACAGCATATTTGACAGTAGGAGACGGAAGGTTGTAGCGGACATTGAAAAATCGGACGGTAAGGAGAGTACATCAGAACAATAAGAGCCCAGGAATCAGCGTGGAGACCAGGGCTTCTAAGGCCCAGGGCCTGGGGATGCCCCGGGCCTGGCGCTTGCCAGGCCGGCTAGGGGCTCTAGGGAGGGATCCGGGTCCACACACAACAGCATACAGCTGTGTGACTAAAGATGCCCGCCCTCAAATGGACACAACTGTGCATGACCATGGACACTTGAGAGCGTGCTCACAACATCAGACACCTGGGCAACCGGGGACCTGTGGCCCACACTGGGAACCAGGGACTGCAAGTGATCCGTGGGAGAAACGGAGCTCACTTCCATGAAATGGGGGGGAGTGCACAGCGTAGGAGACCCGAGGGCACACACATGAACTTGGGAAAGTGTGAGCTCCCCAGGAGGCTCAAAACATATGCCAGAGGCCCTGTGTGGAGAGGTGCCAGGGTAACCATGGGAGGACTAGCCCAAAGATAACTGAGTGCTGAACAGGGAGAAAAGCAACACCATCACCCCTCAGCCTTTGCAGGCAGCAAGAACAGAAAATCCAGCTTGGCAAGTGTGAAAACAGCAAGAGTTTTTTTTTGTTGTTGTTTGTTTGTTTTTGTTTGTTTGTTTCTTCGTTCATTCATTTTCCTTTTTTCTTTTTAAATAATATTTTTATTATTATTTTATTATTTTTATCTTTTCTACTCCTCAACTCCTTTTGCTTAACTTCTTTCTTATATTACTCCTTCTATCTTTCTTTCCAATTTTATCTCTTCTTCCTTCCTCCTTTTTTACTTCCTTTTTCATTTTTTCTTCCTCTATTCTCTTTTTAAATACCCACGAGTGAGACAGAAACAAAATCAAACAAACAAACAAACAAACAAAAAAAACCTAGAAGACTGAAAAAAACAGAGTAGGTCCCAAAGAGGGGGCATTCCGACAGCTGAGACAGTGGAAGCAGTAATCACCAGGATACCCGAAGGAGACTGCACCACTAAGTTTCACAGGTATTCTAGCACAGAAGTCCACACCATAAACCCAGGGAACCAGAACAGATCAATTTAAGAAGCTGAGGATAACAAGAAGAGTCTCACAAACAATGGGAAGACAAAGAAACAAACCCCAAATGAAAGGAAAGGAGGAAGCCCCAGAAAGAATGCTAAATGAAATAGAGGAAACTCAACCATCAGATATTGAGTTCAAAACAAAGGTTGTCAGGAAGCTCCACGAGCTCTCAATGAGCTACCAGAAACTACAGGGAAGCTATGATGAACTCACTACAAACTATATCAACATGAAAAAGGAAATAGAAACTATCAACAAGGGCCAAGAGGAATTGAAGAATACAATTTCTGAACTGAAGAACACAGTGGAAGGAATGAAAAGCAGAATCAATGAAGCAGAAGATCGGATCAGCGAGTTGGAGGACCAAGTAGAGAAAAAAACACCCAAAAAGAGTAAGAAAAGGAAAAGAGGCTCAGAAAGAATGAAGAGGGATTAAGAGAACTGCAAGACAATATGAAATGTAATAATATCAGTATAATGAGGATACCAGAAGGAAAAGAAGAGCAAGGGATAAAAAACCTATTTGAAAAAGTAATGATGGAAAACTTCCTTAATTTGATGAGCAAAAAAGTCACACAAATTCAGGAAACACAGAGAGTCTCATTCAAGAGGAACCCAAAGAGGCCCAATTCAAGACACATCATAATTAAAATGGCAAAATTCCAAGGCAAAGAGAGAATCTTCAATTGAGCAAGGAAGAAAAAGGAAATAACATACAAGGGAGCCCCAGTAAAATTAGCATCTGACTTCTCAATGGAAATGCTCCAAGCCAGAATAGAATGGAAAGATATATTCCAAGTAATGAGAACCAAAGGCCGGCAACAAAGATGACTTTACCCAGCAAGGCTTTCAATCAAGATAGAAGGCCAAATAAGGAGCTTCCCAGACAGAAGCAGTCTAAAAGAATACACCTCTACCAAACCAGTGCTGCAAGAGATACTAAAGGGACTGCTTTAAGAAAAGGAAGAGAGAGAGAGAGAGAGAGAGAGAGAAACACAAGCATGAAAATGGCAATGAATAAGTTCCTATCAATAATAACCTTAAAAAAATAATAACCTTAAACATAAATGGATTAAATGCTCCAATCAAAAGACATAGATTAGCTGAATGGATAAGAAAGCATGACCCACACATGTGCTGCTTACAAGAGACCCACCTCAGGACAAAAGACCTACACATACTCAAAGTGAAGGGCTGGAAACAAATTTTTCAAGCAAATGGAAAAAAAAAAGCTGGGGTAGCAATACTCATATCAGACAAAATAGGCATCAAAAAAAGAGCCTTAAAGAGAGACCCAGAAGGTCGCTTCATAATACTCAAGGGAAGAATCCACCAAGAAGACATAAACATTGTAAATATACATGCACCCAACATAGAAGCACCCAAATACATAAAGAAAATATTAGAGAACTTCAAGAAAGATATTGATAGCAACACAATTATAGTAGGGTATTTTAACACCCCACTGTCAAAAATGGACAGTTCTACCAAACAAAATATCAACAAAGATATTGTGGCATTAAACAACACTCTAGATGAAATGGACTAAACAAATATATATACAGCCTTTCATTCCAAAGAAACTAAATACACATTTTTTAAATGCATATGGAACATTTTCAAAGAAAGACCACACTATAGGATGCAAAACAAGCCTCAACAAATTCAAGAAATTTGAAATCATACCAAGTATTTTCTCCGAACACAAAGGAATGAAACTAAAAATCAATCTCAAGGGGAAAAATCCAAAACCCTCAAAATGATGGAGATTGAAAGGCATGCTATTCAACAATGAATGGGTCAAGAATGAAATTAGGGAGGAAATCAAAAACTTTCTGGATACAAACAAAAATGAACTCATAATGACCCAAAACTTATGAGACACAATGAACGCAGTCTGAGAGGGAAGTGTGTAGCAATACAGGCCTACCTAAAAAAGATAGAAACATTTCAAACAACTTAACCCTACACCTACAAGAACTAGAGGAACAACAACAAAGACAGCCCAGAGAAAGTAGAAGGAAGGAAATAACCAAGATCACAGCAGAATTAAATGACATAGAGACTAAAAGCACAATTCTAAGGATCAATGAATCCAGGAGCTGGTTCTTTGAAAAGATAAACAAAATTGACAAGCCTTTAAGCAGGCTCATCAAGAAAAAAAGAGTGAGGACACAAATAAACACTATCAGTAATGAAAGAGTAGAGATTACAACTGACACCACAGAAATACAAAGGATTGTAAGAAATTACTATGAAGAACTATATGCCAAGAAATTTGAAAACTTAGGTGAAATGGACAAATTTCTAGAAAAATATAATCTTCCAAAACTCAATGAAGAAGAAGCAGAAAGCCTGAACACACCAATAACAGCTGAAGAAATTGAAGCACTAATGAAAAAACTCCCAACACACAAAAGCCCAGGACTGGATGGTTTCACAGGAGAATTTTACAAAGCATTTAAGGAAGAGCTTACCCCTATCCTTCACAGACTATTCGAAAAAAATCCAAAATGATGGAAGACCCCCAAACTCTTTTTTATGAAGCAAGCATCATCTTAATCCCAAAACCAGATAAAGACACAACAAAGAACGAAAAATTCAGGCCATTGTCGCTGAAGAACATAGACCCTAAAATCCTCAACAAAATATTGGCAAACTGCATCCAACAATACATTAAAAAGATCATACACCATGACCAAGTGGGATTCATCCCAAGGATGCAAGGATGCTTCGATATTCGCAAATCAGTAAATGTAATACATCACATAAACAAAAACAATGACAAAATCACGTGTTCATATCAACAGATACAGAAAAAGCATCTGATAAGTTACAACACCCATTTATGATAAAAACACTCAGCAAAGTGAGAATAGAGGGAACATTCCTCAACATAATAAAGGCCATATATGAGAGACCTACAGCCAACATCTTACTCAATGGGCAAAAACTAAAATCTTTTCCACTAAGATCAGAAACAAGACAAGGATGTCCACTTTCACTGCTTCTATTCAATATAGTATTGGAAGACTTAGCCACAGCAATTACACAAGTAAAGGAAATAAAATGCATCCAAATTGGAAAGGAAGAAACAAAACTATCATTGTTTGACGATGACATGATAGTGTACATAGAAAATGCTATAGACTCGGCCAAAGAGCTGCTAGACCTAATAAATGAATTTGGCCAAACAGCCAGATACAAAGTCAATATGCAGAAATCAAAGGCATTTTTGTAAACCAACAATGTAACAGCAGAAGCAGAAATCAAGAAAAAAAATCCCATTCGATATAGCAGAAAGAAAAATACAATACCTAGGATTAAACCTAACCAAGGAGGTAAAAGAACTGTATGCAGAAAACTACACAACACTGAACAAAGATATCAAGGAAGACACAAACAAATGGAAACATATACTGTGTTCATGGATCGGAAGAATTAGCATCATCAAAATGTTCATACTACACAAAGCAATTTACAAATTTAATGCAATATCTATTAAAGTACCAATGGTATATTTCACATACACAGAAAAAAAACACTTCAAAAATTTATATGGAACCATAAACAACCTAGAATAGCTGCAGCAATTTTGAGAAAGAAGAACAAAGTAGGAGGGATCACAATACCTGATACCAAACTGTATTACAAGGCCACTGTAATCAAAACAGCCTGTTACTGGCATAAAAACAGGCACATGGACCAGTGGAACAGAACAGAGAGCCCAGAAATAAACCAAAGTCTCTACAGTCAATTCATATTGGACAAGGGGGCAGCAACAAAATGGAGTAAAAATAGCTTCTTCAACAAGTGGTGTTGGGAGAACTGGACAGCTACATGCAGAATAATGAAACTTGAGCACCAACTTACACCTACACAAAAATAAATTCAAGGTGGATAAAAGCTTTAAATATAAGCTGTGACACCATTAAAGTCCTAGAGGAGAATATAGGCAGAAAAATCCCAGATATTTCACACAGCAACATTTTTACTGATATGTCCCCTAAAGCAAGGGACTTAAAGGAAAGAATGAACAAATGGGATCTCATCAAAAGAAAAATCTTCTGCATAGTGACAGAAGAAAGTATTAAAATAAAAAGAGAACCAACTATATGGGAAAATATATTCGCCAATGATACCTCAGACAAGGGTTTAATCTCCAAAATATATAAAGACTTACACGACTCCACTCTAAGAAGACAAGCAACCTGATTAAAAAATGAGCAAAAGACTTGAACAGACACTTCTCCAAGGAGGACATACAGAGGATCCAGAGACACATGAAAAGATGTTCAGTATTGCTAGCTATCAGAAAGATGCAAATTAAAACCACAATGAGATACCACTTCACACCAGTCAGAATGGCCATGATAAACAAAGCAACAAACAAGTGTTGGAGAGGTTTTGGAGACAAGGGAACCCTAGTGAACTGTTGCTGGGATTGTAGACTGGTGCAACCACTGTGAAAAACAGTATGAAATTTTCTCAGAAAACTAAAAATAGGAATGTTTTTTGTCGCAGCAATAACACTGCTAGGATTATATCCTAAGAACCCTGAAACACCAATGCAAAGGAATCTGTGCACATCAGTGTTCTTAGCAGCACAATTTACATTAGGCAAGTGCTGGAAGCAACCTAAGTGCCCATCAGTAAATGAATGGATCAAAAAACCATGGTACATTTGCACGGTGGAATACTACGCAGCAGAAAGAAAGAAGGAGTTCCTACCCTTTGCTACGAGCATGGATAGAACTGGAGAGTGTGTGCTAAGTGAAAAAAAGCCAGGTGGAAAAAGACAAGTACCATGTGATCTCACCATTAACAGGAACCTAACCAACAAAATGAACAAGCAAGCAAAATATAACCAAAGACATTAAAATTGAGATCAGGCTGACAATGACCAGAGGGAATAGTGGAGGGGATCATGGCATAAAAGGGTGTTGGGTTTACAAGAACAATTATAAAGGACATATGGACAGTAACCAGGGCAGCATGGAAACAGGGGAAGGAGGCGGGAGATCTGGGGTGGTGGGGATGGGTAGCAGGAAGGCAGAAAACTGTACTTGGACAACAATAAGAAAAATGTTCAAAAGTAAAAAAAGTAAATAAAATATATTAAAAAATAAAATTAATAAACATGCTCGGGTAAGGATTTTTTTTTAAGCATGAATACAAAATGCCATATGACTGTATCATTCTATGGACTGTTTTTATTGAAATAAACATAATTTTACTAAACCTGGTCCACAAAACTCCTGAACTGTATCTAAAATGTTGTCACTATGAACATTTTTCTAAAGCTTTCACCATGTCTCAAAGTAGTCAGTTATTACTCCCAAAAGTGGGAATCTTGAGGGGTTCAAAAAGTAGCACTTAGTCAAATTTAACCACCTCCATGTTGGTAGTAGTTTAAGCCTTTTCCCTTTAATAAGGTCTCTGAAATTGTTTGAGTTTAATAAATCCACCTGGCAATTATAATTTATTAAATGGGTTGATGTCAGAATGAATGGATGTGCATAATGGGGCTCAAGAGGCCTAAGTATGAATGTGACACTTTTGTGTCCTTCCCTACCCTACCCCTCAAACTCAGATACCAAGATAAAATGTATTTAGTAAAATATTTGTGATCACAACAAGTAACTCCCTACCAAGCAGAATCTTTCATTTGCCTGTGTTTATTTTCAATTTTTTCTCCTTATAGAAAAATTTTATTGGTCAGTGGAAATTCTAGCCATATAAGGATTTCTCTTTATCACTACTTATGAAAAGAGTTGATTTTTTAGAGTTACATGAAACAAGCTTCTGGAGATTACAGAAAGCTTCTAATCTCTGTGTGTCACCTGTATGTCTTTTTTCTTCCAACGATTCCTGGCCTGTGTAAGGACTAAGTTTTTACAAATTGCAATGTGAGCAGCTTGCAATATGAAAGCCAAGCTACATAACACTCTTCTACTTTTGATACCTTAACCAAAGAGTGGGCTTTGTTTCCTGTGGAATTGAAAACAACTTGGCAGATGGCTGTCTTAAAACTTGTGTATCAACTTGATTCTAAAAGAAAATCCCTGCTAAGTGTCATGATCTAGCTACCTGGGTGGTACATATCTTTTTAAAGAATCATGTATTAGAGTCAACCAAAGGAAATAAAATGTCCTTAAATTTAAGATGCACTGGCAGTGTAGTTGTTTTAGAACAATATTTATCTAGTTCTTATAATTTTCTGCTCTATCTCCTTCATTAGTTTTAGAGGATTTCTTATTGAGGGACTATGAGTAGATAGCAGTGTGACTGGAAATGAAAGAATAAGTAAAATGGCCTGGTCTTTATAAAGCAAATCTTAACTTCTCTTTCCCTGGATTCCCCATGGAAACATCATGCCATGCTATTTTGTTTGCTAAAAGAGCTTATGTTCAATAAAGAGCCAGTGAAATAAATTATAATACACCCATATAGATTATAAATAATTATTGAAAATTATGACACAGATTCATAAATATTGACATGGAAATGTATCTAAACTGAATTTAAGAGAAACAGAGCAAGTTATGAAAGGATGTGTTCAATATGAGCCAAGTTTGAAATATATATTTGCTATATGCATTTAGAAAATAAGGTCTGGGAGATCATACACTAGTTTTTTTAAAGTCTTTCCTATATAACTTCTTTAATTATCTGCTGTTTGTAAATTATACATATTCTTGCGTGTAGTTGCATTGTTTATTCTCATTGCTGCTTACAATTCCATTATAAGAAAATACTGTCATTTATTTTACCATTATACCATTGCTCAGCTTACTGGTGATTTTTGAATAGTACTACCATGAACAGTTTAGTATTTCTTTCTCATGAACATATACATTAGTATGCACGTCTGTACTATAAGATAATTCTGACTGCCATGTCCTGTCCAACACTTGTTGTTTTATGTCTGTCTTGGTTTAGTGTAGTATTAACACCTTGTAGTCTACTGTGTATTTTTCTGAATAATGATGTCAAGTATCTTTTCATATCTTGATAAGCCATATGGATATCTTTTTCTTTTTGTGCTTGTTCAATTATTTCACCTATTCTTCCCTATTAAGAGAACATAATTTTTCTATTGAGTTGGAATTCTCTATATATTTGGGACATAAACCCTTTCTCAGATATATATGTTACAAATATTTTCTCTCAATCTAAGGGTTAACTTTTCATTCTTTTTGGTCATTTGCTCCTGATTTTCTTTTTATTTATTTATTTATTTATTTATTTATTATTTATTTATTTATTTATTTATTTATTTATTTATTGTTTTTTAAGTACAATCATCTTCATTGTCCCCCCTCCACTCCCCCCACCCCACCCATCCTTGCTTCCCACCCTCGATCCTACCCCCTTTGGCTTTCTCCATGGGTCCTTTATATATATTCCTTGATGACACTTCCCCTATCTTCCCCATTATCACTTTTCACCCTCCACTCTGATTACAATCAGTCTGTTCTTTATTTTAATGTCCTGTTTATATTTTGCTTGATTGTTTGTTTTCTTGACCAGGTTCCACTCATAGGTGAGCTCATATGGAATTTTGTCTTTCACTGCCTGGCTTACTTCACTTAGCATAATGCACTCCAGTTCCATCCATGCTGTCACAAAGGGTGTGGGCTCCTTCTTTCTTTCTGCTGCATAGTATTCCATAGTGTAAATGTACCATAGTTTTTAACCCACTCATTGACCAATGGGCATTTAGGTTGCTTCCAGCATTTGGCTGTGGTAAATTGTATTGCTATGAATGTTTGGGTGCATTGGTTCTTTTGAACTGGTGTTTCAGAGCTCTTAAGGTGTATTTCTAGCAGTGGAATTGTCAAGTCAAAAGGCAGTTTAATTTTTAGTTTTCTGAGGAAATCCCATACTGTTTTCCATAATGGCTGCACCAGTCTGCATTCCCACCAACAATGTACTAGGGTTTCCTTTCTTCCACAACCTTGCCAACACTTGTTTTTTGTTGATTTGTTTATGATGGCCATTCTCATGGGTGTGAAGTGTTATCTCAATGTGGTTTTAATTTGCATTTCTCTGTATGCTAGTGATGCTGAGCATCCTTTCTTATGTCTCTGGGCCCTTCGTATGTCTTCCTTTGAGAAGGGTTTGTTCAGGTCTGTAGGGTAAGTGGAGGAAGTCTGACTTCCTCACCCAACTGCAAGCAGTGGGTGACTCAGGCAAGCAGTGTCCCTATAGCCTTGAAGGGAGCTGATAAGTAGTATTCTCATGACCTTGATACTGGGTCTGATGAACTGTTCCCATAACATGAAGTGAACTCTCTTGCACAGAATTTGATATATAATTTCCTGGTTGGAAGCCAGCTTTTTTCAATTCTAGTATTTAGTAGGGGCTTCTCACTAGAGACACATAGCTTGCATCTCTGACCACCCTTGAATAAAGTTATGACAAGCTTCCACACAGTTCCATGCATTTTCTTCCATCTCCCTGAAGTTAGAGTGGACCTGCCAGGCATTAACAGGCTGCAACACAAGGTCCTTTGCACATTTTTAAATTGCATTGTTTGTCTTTCTGGTAAAGAATTCATCTGAGTTCTTTATATATTTTAGAGATCAAACCCTTGTCTTAGGTATCATTGGCAAATATGTTTTCCCATACAGTTAGTTCCCTTTCCATTTTATTGATGCTTTCTTCAGGAGTGCTGAAGCTTTTTAGTTTAATGTACTCCCATTTGTGTATTCTTTCCTTTATAACCCTTGCCCTAGGGGATGTATTGGTGAAAATATGGTTGCATGGGATATCTAAAACAACTTTTTAAAAGAGTTTTATTTATTTTTTTGCTGTTCAAGTACAATTGTTGCCATTTTCACCTCAACACATCCCACTGCCCCAACCTTCCCCACCTCCCACCCTTCATTCCACCACCTTCGGCTTTGTCCATTATACATGTTACTTAATACCCTCCTCATTGTCCCCTACTATCCCACTCCCTCCTCCTTCTTCTGTTTACTGTCAGATTGTTCTTTATTTCAATGTCTCTGGTTGTATTTTCCTTGCTTGTTTGTTTTGTTGATTAGGTTCCATTTATAGGTGACATCATATGGTATTTCTCTTCCACTGCTTGGTTTGTTCAACTTAGCATAATGCTCTCCAGCTCCATTCATGCTGTTGCAAAGAGAGCTCCTTCTTTCTTACTGATGTATAGTATTCCATTTGTAAATATACCATAGTTTTTGGTCCACTCATTTACTGATGGGCATTTATGTTGCTTCCAAATCTTGGCTATTGTGAATTGTGCTGCTATGATCATTGGAGTGCATTACTTCTTTTGGATTGGTGTTTCATGACTCTAAGGGTATAATCCCAGCAGTGGAATTGCTGGGTCAAAAGGCAGTTTCATTTTTAGTTTTCTGGAAATTCCATAGTGTTTTCCACAGTGGCTACACCAGTTTGCATTCCCACCAACATTGCACTAGGGTTCCCTTTTCTCCACCCCTCTCCAACACTTATTTCTTTATTTGTTTATGATGGCCATTGATATCAGTATGAAGTATCTCATTGTGGTTTTAATTTGAATATCTTTGATGGCTAGTGATGCTGAGTATCTTTTCATATGTCTCTGGGCCCTCTTTAAGTCCTCACTGGAGAATTGTCTGTTGAAGACTTTTGTCCATTTTTAAAAATATTTTATTTATTTATTTTTAGAGAGAGGGGAAGGGAGTGAGAATAAGAGGGAGAGACACATCAATGTGTGATTGCCTCTCACATGCCCCCAAATGGGGACCTGGCCTGAAACTCAGGCATGTGTCCTGGCTGGGGATGGAAACAGCAACAATTTGGTTCAAAGGCTGGTACTCAATCCACTCAGCTACACCAGCCACAGCCTTTGCCCATTTTTTAAAATATATTTTATTGATTATGCTATTACAGTGTCCCATTTCACCCCTTCACTCCCCTTCACCCTGCACACCCCCTCCTACCCACATTCCCCTCTTTAGTTCATGTCCATGTGTCATACTTATAAGTTTTTTAGTTTCTACATTTCCCATACTATTCTTATCCTCCCCCTGTCTATTTTCTACCTACCATCTATGCTACTTATTCTCTGTACCTTTTCCCCCCTCCTCCTCCCACTCCCCTGTTGATAACCCTCCATGTGATGTCTATTTCTGAAGTTCTGTTCTTGTTCTACTTGTTTGCTTAGTTTGTTTTTGTTTTTGTCTTAGGTGTGGTTGTTAATAATTGTGAGTTTGCTGTCATTTTGCAGTACATATTTTTTATCTTTTTTTTTTCCTTAGGTAAGTCCTTTTAACATTTCATATAATAAGAGCTTGGTGATGATTTACTCCTTTAACTTGACCTTATCTGAGAAGCACTTTACCTGTCCTTCCATTCTAAATGAGAGCTTCACTGGATAGAGCAATCTTGGATGTAGGTCCTTGACTTTCATGACTTGGAATACTTTTCTTTCCAGCCCCTACTTGCCTGTAAGGTCTCTTGAGAAATCAGCTGACAATCTTATGTGAACTTCTTTGTAGGTAACTGTCTCCTTTTCTCTTGCTACTTCTAGAATTCTCTGCTTCATTTTAATATGGACTAATGTAATTATGATGTGCCTTGGTGTGTTCCTCCTTGGGTCCAACTTCTTTGGAACTCTCTGAGTTTCCTGGACTTCCTGGGAGTCTATTTCCTTTGCCAGAATGGAGAAGTTCCCCCTCATTATTTGTTCAAATAAGTTTTCCACTTGTTGCTCTTCCTCTTCTCCTTCTGGTACCCCTACAATTCAGATGTTGGAATGTTTAAAGATGTCCTGGAGGTCCCCAAGCCTCTCCTAATTTTTTTAATTATTGTTTTTTCATTCTCTTCTGATTGAAGGTTTCTTCCTTCTGGTCCACTCCATGAATTTGAGTCCCAGTTTCCTTCCCATCACTATTGGTTCCCTGTACATTTTTCTTTATTCCATTTAACACAACCTTCATGTTTTCATCTAATTTGCAACCAAATTCAACCAATTCTTTGAGCATCCTGATCACCAGTGCTTTGAACTGTGCATCCGATAGGCTCGCTATCTGTTGGTTGCTTAGTTGTATTTTTTCTGGAGATTTGATCTGTTCTTTCTTTTGGGACTTTTTTTTGTCTTGACATGTCCATTACATAGTGAGGGGTGGAGCCTTAGGTGTCCACTCAGGTGGGGTAACCTAGTCTCTGGGTTGTGATGCAGTTTGTGGGGCAGGGGTCTGAGAGGGAACAATGGTGCTTGCTTTGCTCTCTGATGGATTTCAGTCACTTCTGCTGCTTACCCCAAGCAAATTGGGCCCTTCTGGTGCCGATTACCATGTGGGTGGGTTTGTGTACATTCTAGGACCCTGCGGGTCTCTCCAGTGAACTCTCCTGTGAGCCTGGGAGTTTCTCCTGGCACCTCAACCCCCACAGGTGTTTTCAGTGTTTTGAGGTTTTATTTCCCTGAGCTGGAACCCTGGGTTGTGTGGTCTGTCTCACTCCCCAGTTTCACCTGGTTTATCTGTATGTAAATGTGGGACCACCCTATCTGGCAGCCACCTTGCATGCCTGCTCCCCTCCACAATCTGCTGCCTCAGCAGATTGGGTCTGCCCACTGTCTCCTTGTGCACTGGGGTTTGCCAGCCACTGCTTTTTTTTTTTTTTTTTTTTTTTTTTTTTTTTTTTTTTTTGCTGTGGCCCCTCTCTGCCTGGCTGCTGGACTAAGCTCCTCCTAACAGTCTGGATGAATGTGTCTACTTTAACTCCTTGGTTATTGGACTTCCATACAGTTCAATTTTCTGTCAATACTGGTTGTTTCTAAATTTTGTTGTCCATATTTTGGTTGTGTGAGGAGGTACAGTGTGTCTACCTACAGCTCCATCTTGGCCAGAAGTTCTCTTTGCCCAGTTTTTAATTGAGTTGTTTGTCTTCCTGGAGTAGAGAAGTGTGAGTGCTTTATGTATTTTGGAGGTCACACTGTTTTCGAGGTATCATTTGCTAACATGTTTTCCTATATGGTTGTTTCACTTTTCATTTTAATGAGGTTTTCTTTAGCCATGCAGAAGCTTTTTATTTTGAGGAGGTCCCATTTGTTTCCCCCCCCCCTTTATGTTCCTTGCTCTAGGAGACATATCAGTGAAAATATTCCTGGGTGTAATGTCTGAGATTTCATGCCTCTATTCTCTTCTTGACCTTTTAGGTATAATGACTTATATTTAAGTTTTTATCCACCTTGAATTTATTTTTGTGCATGATGTAAGCTGGTGGTTGAGTTTTATTTTTTTACATGTAGCTGTCCAGCTCTGCCAACACCATTTGTTGAAGAGGCTGGTTTTACTCCATTTAATGCTTCTGCACCCTTTGTGAAATATTAATTGATCATTATGACTTGGAGTTTCTTCCTGGGCTTTCTAATCTGTTCCATTGGTCTGTGTGTGTGTGTTCCTGTGCCAGTACCATACTGTTTTGATTATAGTGGCCTACTTTGATATCAGATATTGTGATCCTTCCTACTTTGTTCTACTCTCTCAACGTTGCTGTGGCTAATCAGGGTCATTTATCATTCCATATAAATCTTTGAAATGATTTTTCTGTATTTGTAAAATATGTCATTGATATATTTTTAAGATTTTATTTATTTATTTTTAAAGAGAGGAGAAGAGAGGGAGAAAGAGAAAGAGAGGAAGATAAACATCAATGTGGGGTTGACTCTCATACGTCCCCCACTGGCCCACAACCAAGGCATGTGCCCTGACTGGGAATCAAACCTGCGACCCTTTGGTTCACAGCCTGTGCTCAATCCACTGAGCTACACCAGCCAGGACTCCATTGATATTTTAATAAGAATTGTGCGGAATCTATAAATTGCTTTGGGTAATATGGACATTTTGATGATGTTGATCCTTCCAATCCATGAACATGGTATACACTTCCATTTATTTGTGTCATCTGTAATTTATTTCTTCAGTGTTGTGTAGTATTCTAAGTACAGTCTTTTACCTCCTTGGTAAGGTTTATTCCTCGGTACCTCATTTTTTGTTGTTGTTGTTGCAATAGCAAATGTTTTTTTTTTCTTGATTTCTCATTCTGATCTTTCATTGTTTGTGTATAAAAATGGCTTTGATTTCTGAATATTGACTTTGAATCCTGCTGTTTTGTCAAATTCACTTATTAGGTCAAGTAGTTTTCTGGTGGAGTCTATAGGATTTTCTGTGGACACCATCATAACATGTGCAAACAATGACAGTTTTGCTTCCTCTTTTCCAATTTGGATGCCTTTTATTTCTCTTTCTTTTCTGATTGCTGGGGCTAGCACTTCCAATACTATATTGAATAGAAGTGGTGACAGTGGACATCCATACCTTGTTCCTGAACTTAGTAGGAAAACTTTTAGTTTTTGACTATTGAGTATGGAGCTGGCTGTAGGTTTCTCTTATATGGGTATTATCATGTTGATGAATGCTCCCTCTAGTCCCACTTTCCTCAGTGTTTTTATCATACATGGGTGCTGTTTCTTATCAAATGCTTTTTCTGCATCTACAGATGTGGTCATGTGATTTTTGTCTCTTCTTTCATTTATGTAATATATACATTTATTGATTTGCAAATATTGTACCATCCTTGCATCCCTTGGATGAATCTCACTTGATCATGGTGTATGGTCTTTTTAATGTATTGCTAGCTATGGCTTGCCAATATTTTGTTGAGGATTTTGACATCTATGTTCATCAGCAGTATTGGTCTGTAATTTTCTTTCTTTGTTGTATCTTTATCTGGTTTTGGAATTAGGATGATGCTGGTTTTGTAAAAAGAGTTGGGAGTCTTGCTTATTCTTGTGGTTTTTGGAATAGTCTTGTAACATGGTGTAGCCAAGAGCAAGGGTGAAAATAGGGATTTGTAATGGGGTCCAAAACTCAAGGTGTCCAGGAAATATTAGAAAAATATACATAGGATATCCTCACCCCCACAAATCTGAGCTGAGGGAATGGAACACATGCAGCAGGGCCATCAGAGCTGTTTTGCATAGCAACAGCTTTGGAGATAACCTCTGGCATGGTCATTTAACATATCTATAACCTTTAACTGTTTTCATGGATGTTAAATAGCTGTGGCCATGCTTTGAATCAGGGGGATGGAAGTCACTTCCATCTAAGATGTAACTGGGGGGCAACTCCCCCTCGTTACAGCAATTATGTGAGAGCTTGGGGAAGATTGGCTCCATGCCATGGGACCACACTTGCCCAGACTTACAATAGCAGCCCAGAAAAGCTGGAAGAATACAGGAATGCTGGCAGGTGTAACTGATTGTGGGAAGAGTTGGAAATGGGGCTGCAGAGGAAGATTGGCATGGGGATTTAAACCCAGGCTTGGAAACCATGTGAGGGAGAACCACGTGGCTTTGGCAGAGTGGGGATCCCATGGCTTTGGAGTGCTCCCTTTTGCCACGTGGCTTAGGAAGCAGGAGAGACTTTGCCTGAAAGAAGAGGGATGAAAGGACTGCTGCTGGTGAGCCATGAGAAGGTGTCACATGGCTTTGGATTAACTGGAGATCATGGCAATGACACAGCTGATGGTGCTGAGAGCCCAAATCATGGACTTCTATTTCTCTTCCTGAGATACAGTACCCCGGACTAGGGCAGAGGGAGAAGGAAGGACTGTGTGCATCTGTGGGTGTTCTAAAGGACTTTAGTATTTTAATGAAGACATTAAGTCACTACTCTAAGTCTGTATAGGCTTTAAATAAATAATTCCTTTCCTTTTCACAAATCTCTGGCATTGAGAGATATCTTTCCTCTGGTGGCAGGCACAGCTAATCTAGTGAGGGGGACACCTGGAGAAAAAGGGGGGTCATTTTGGTAACAGTATATCATTAGCCCCCCGGGTCTGTTCTGTAATGGTTTGAGGAGCATAGAGGTTAGCTCTTCTTTAAATGTTTTATAAAATTCTCCTGTGAAACCATTAGGTCCATGGTTGTAATTTGTTGGGAGATATTTAATTATTGCTTCAATTTCCTCAGTTGTTATTGGTCTGTTCAGGCTCTCTGTTCCTTCTTCATTCAGTTTTAGAAGATTATATTTTTTAGAAATTTGTGCATTTCACTCTGGTTTGAAATTTTTTTGGCATATAGTTTTTTGTAGTCAATTCTTATAATGCTTTGTATCTCTGTGGTATCAGTTGTAATCTCCTCTTTCATTTCTGATTGTATTTATTTGGGTCCTCTCTCTTTTTCTCTTGATGAGTCTGCTTAAAGGCTTGTCAATTTTATCTTTTCAAAGAACCAGCTCCTGAATTTATTGATCCTTAGAATTGTGCTTTTAGTCTCTATGTTGTTTAATTCTGCTCCAATATTGGTTATTTCCTTCCTTCTACTTGCTCTGATCTGTGTTTGTTGTTTTTCCTCCAGTTCTTGTAGGTGTAGGGCTAAGTTGTTTGTTTGAAATGTTTCCATCTTTTTTTTAGGTTGGCCTGTATCTCCATGAACTGTCCTCTCAGGACTGCCTTCACTGTATCCCATAATTTTTAGACCTTTGTGTGTTTATTTTGATTTGTTTCCAGAAACTTTTTGATTTCTTCCTTGGTCTCATTATTGACCCATTCATTGTTTAAGGACACGTTATTCAATTTCCGTGAATTTGAGTGTTTTTGAGTGTTTTCCTTGAGTTTCCTTTCTAGTTTCAGTCCTTTGTGGTCCAGGAAAATGCTTGATATGGTCTAAATTTTCTTGAACTTGTTGATGCTTTTTTGGTCTATTATGTGGTTTATCTTTACAAATGTTCTATGTGGATTTGGAAAGAATGTGTATTTTGTTTTCTTGGGATTAAAGGTTCTGTATATATCTGTTAAGGCCATTTGAGCTAGGGCATTGGCCAATGTTGCAATATCCTTGTTGCTATTTTGCTTGGAAGACCTCTTCATTTTCATTAGTGGGTTATCAAAATCTCCTAGTATATGTGTGTTGCTGACTCTCTTTCTTGCAATCCTCCAAGACTTTCCTTATGTATTTGGGTGCTCCTATGGTGGATGTATGTGTGTTTAAAATGTTTGTGTCTTCCTGATGGATTCTTCCCTTGAGTGTTATATGTCCTTCAGTGTCTCTTTTTATAGCTTTTGTTTTCAAGTTTATTTTGTCTGATGCCAGTATTGCTACTACAGCTTTTCTTTCCTGTTCATTTGCTTGGAATACTTTTTCCAACTCTTCACTTTCAGTCTGTGTAGGTCTTTTATTCTGAATTCTGTGTCTTGTAGGCAGCATATGTGTGGGTCATGTTTTCTTATCCATTGTCTTTTCATTCGAGCATTTAATCCATTAAAATTTAAGGTTATTATTGATTTTTTTTTTCATTTTCCCCCTTTGTACTTGTGTTCCTCTCTCTCTCACTCTTTTCCCTCTTGTTCTTATAGTAATCCCTTTAGGAAACTTAGTAGGGATGGTTTGGTGGTGATGTATTCTTTCACATTCTTTTGTTTGGGAAACTACTTATTTAACCTTCCACTTTAATTGAGAGACTTTTGGGTAAAGTAGTCTTGGTTGCAGGCCTTACCTTTTCATTACTTGGAGTATTTCTTGCCATCCTATCCTGGATTGGAGGGTTTATGTTGAGAATTCAGCTATTAGCCTTATCAGATCTCCTTTGTATGTGACTTCTTGTTTCTCCTTTGCTGCTTTTAAGATTCTCTCTTTGTCTTTAAAACTTGGCATTTAATATGTTGTGTCTTGTAGTAGGCATCTTTGAATTCATCCTGGTTTGGACCTCTGTTCTTCATGAACTTGTGCAATTTGTTCCCTCTCCAGGTTTGGAAAGTTTTCTGTCATTAATTTTTTAAAGTGTTTCTATCCCTTGCTCCTTTTTGCCTCCATCTTGTTTTCCTATGATTCAAATGTTGCTGCATTTCATGTTATCTTGGAGTTCCCTTAAGCTATCTTCATATTTTTTAGTTATTTTTGGAACAGCTGCTCTACCTGTGTGTTTCTTTTCACCTTGTCTTCCAGCTCACTGATTCGGTCCACTGTTTTATCCAGCCTGCTTGTAATCCCTTCTATGTGTTTTTTTATTTCAGAAATTGTATTCTTCATTTCTTTCTTGTTCTTGATAATAGTTTCTATTTCCTTTTTCATACTGTTATAGTTCTCACTCAGTTCCTTGTAGTTGTCTGTGAGTTCCTTGAGCATCTTTATAACCATTCTTTTGAATTCTATATCTGATAGTTTGCTTACCTCTATTTCATTTAGCTCTTTTAGTGGGGAGTCTTCCATTCATTTTGACTTCAGGTTCTTTTATGTCTCCCTATTTTAGGTGACTCCTTTCATTTGTTTCTGCACTTCCTGATGTTTTGCTTTGCTAGCTCTCTTTGTAGGGTGAACTTCTATGGTAGGAATTCTATGGGGTTCAGTGATGTGGTCTCTTTGAACTCCTTGTCTGGATGCTCTAGAGTTGCCCTTCTTCTGTTTGTGTGGGCTCTCTTTTACTTGCATTTTTACCATTTGGTGGTTCCTTTGTTGATGATTTCTCTCATCCAGCAGTTATACTGGTGTCCACAACTCCCACCTAATCTTGTATATGATCAGTGGCATGGGGAATGCAGAATGGATTAAGACAGTGGGAGCCTATCCTATTGGATTTAAAGAAGTACAGAATTGTGATATTTTGCCCAATTAGCCTTTTTTTTTATAAAAGGGGAAAAAGAGATAAGAGTGGAGAAGGAATGTGAGCTGAATCCAGAAAACAGAGCATTTTTTCCTTGGTTAGATGGTGAGATATAGTGAGAGTAAACAATAGAAAGTAGGCATAATATGTAAGACAATAGAATTAACCAAAACAGTAATAAAGCTCAGGAAGATAGTGAAATGGGCTAAGATCAGGGAGGGGTGCTGTGTATTATTTCCAACAATATGGAACAATTATTTACAATAATACTGGAGAACAATAATATGACAAAACATATATAATCTGAATAAAAAAATAGAAAGTTAGAAAGTACTCAACCAAGAGTAATTGTTGGAACACAAGTGAAGTGAAAGAGGGAAAATTAAAATGCAATATGAAAGAGAGCACAAGGAAAATCAGTCAAACAATGCAGTTAAACACACAAACAAAGTGAAAAAAACTAAACAGAAAGAAGGGAAATAAAAATACTGATACAAGAAGTAAATATAGAGAAAAATAATACTAAAAATAAACAGTAACATGCAAGTTTTATAGGATATCAAAAGTGAAATTTGTCTGTTTCCCAATTGTTGGTCTTAGCCTTGTGACCCTCTCTGGATCTGTCTCTGGTCCTCTCAGAGCTCTGGGTCTTATTATCTCACACTTGGGGTGGGGGAAGGCTCCTGCACACTTTAAACTCACCAAGGGAATTCTGCTGGTCTTTTGGGATGTCATAGGCAGAGGGGGACTGGGCTTTGCTTTTTCCCTTCCTGTGGTTTTTTGAGGATGGGGTCAGATCTCAACTAGAATATTCACAGTTGCCCAGCCTGCAGGCAGGTCCTCTCTGTGTTGCTGTGCCCCCAGTGTCCATGTGTGCAAGGCCAGAACCTTTAATCCAACAGTTGTGATGCATCTGAGGTACACTGAGAAGGAGCAACTGACACACCACCTCCTCATCTTTGCTGGCCTGGGGGTTGTGCACTCTAAAAGTCCCTTCAGAGCTGTTCAGCTCCCCAGCTAAATTAAGTCTCTCTAGGGACTGCTAACTCCCTAAGTCCTGCTGCTCTCCTCTGAGCAGTCCATGCTCATTACCTCCTCCTCCCTCTTTGCTAGCCCAGCTGCTTCCTGAGGGTTCCTTAAGCAGAGTCTGAGAGCCCTTTTTTTTTAGTAAATTCTTCTTGTTTAAAACCACCCACCATTCTTAACAAGCAACTGGCTTTTCACACACTCCAACTCTCTGACCTGTCTGGAGATTACCCAGGTCAGGGCCCAACTCAGCCAAACCCTTCACCCATCTCCAGTTGTCACTCAGCTCCCCAAATTCTCTGGTAATGACCTAGCCAGCATCCACAGTCCCAGGAGGGGAACATCACCTGTGTGTCTCTTACTGTATCTTTATTCTCCACAGTGACTTCATGCATCCAGGTCTCTGTTGGTGTAATTCTGTCTTCCCTTCTTTGGTAGGGGAGGGAGCTGCTGATCCAACTCTCCTCCAAAACTCCTCAGGCAGCTGCAGACCCTGGCACCAGGTACCAAGCCTGGGACCGCAGTAGCCTTGGTCCTCATACAGGTCACAGGGACGTTACAATCCCAATGCAATCTCCTTACCTTCTGTTTTTTTTTTTTTTTGATGTCCTCTACAATTTTGGCCTTCAAACTTCATATAAGCTAGGATTCTGCTGGCTGTTCACTTCATTCCCCAGAAGATTGGCTAGGTATTCCAGCAGGGTGCAGGGGCAAGTTGACTTGGCTCCCACCTACTTCACCACCATCTTCTTTTACTTCCTCTAGGACTTCATGGTGTCATGACTTATATTTAGCTCTTTTATTCATCTTGAGTTTATTTTTGTATATGGCTTACTTTGGTAGCCAAATTTCCTTTTTTTTTTTTTTTTATGTAACTGTCCAAGTTTCCCAAAACCATTTGTTGAAGAGGTTATTTTTCCTCCATTTTATACTCCTGTCCCCTTCATCAAATATTAATTGATGATAGAGACATGGAGTTTATTTCTGGGCACTCTATTCTGTTCCATTGGTCTATGCATCTGTTATGCCAGTACCAGGCTGTTTTGACTACAGTGGCCCTGTTATATAGTTTGATACCAGGTAATGTGAGCCTTCCTACTTTGATCTTCTTTTTCAAAATTGCTGCAGCTATTTGTGGTCATTTATGATTCTATATAAATTTTTGAAAAGTTTCTTCTATATCTGTGCATTATGTCATTGGTATCTTAATAGGGATTGCATTGAATCTGTAAATTGCTTTCAGTAGTATGGACATTTTGATGATGTTAATTCTTCCAGTTCATGAACATGGTATATGCTTGTATGTATTTGTGTCTTCCTTAATTTATTCCTTCAGTGTTGTATAATATTCTCAGTACAGGTCTTTTCCTCTTTGGTTTGGTTTATTCCCAGATACTTTATTTTTCTTGTTTCTATAGTAAATGCAATTTTTTCCCTAATTTCTCTTTCTCATAGTCCACTGTTAGTGTACAAAAAATACTTTTGATTTCTGAATATTGACTTTGTATCCCACATTTTGGCCAAATTCACTTATTAGGACGAGTATTTTTTTTTTTTTTTTTTTTTGGTGAAGTCTATAGGATTTCCTATGTACACCACCATGTCATCTGCAAACAGTGATAGTTTCATTTCCTCCTTTCCAATTTGGATGAACTTTGTTTCTTTTTCCTACTTGTTCAGTGTGGCAAGTACTTCAAATACTATGTTGAATGGAAGTGGTTAAAGTGGACATGCTTGCCTTGTTCCTGATCTTAGTGGGAAAGTTTTTAGTTTTTGCCCACTGAATATGATGTTGATGTTAGGTTTCTCAGGTATGGCCTTTACTTTGTTGATGAATGCTCCTTCTACTCCCACTTTCCTGAGTGTGTTTATCATAAATGGGTGCTTTAACCTATCAAATACTTTCTTCACATCTATTGATATGATCATGTGATTTTTGTCTTTGCTTTTGTTTATGTGATGTATTATGTTTATTGATTTGAGAATATTGTACCATCCTTTCATCCCTGGGATGAATCCCTCTTGGTCATGTTATATGATCTTTTTAATGTATTGTTGGATGCAGTTTGCCAATATTTTGTTGAGGATTTTGTCATCTATGCTCATTAGCAGTATTGGCTTATATTTTTTCTTTCTTGTTTCTTTATGTGGTTTGAAGATTAGAATACTGCTGGCTTCATGAAAAGAATTTGAGATTCTTCCCTCTTCTTGTGCTTTTTGGAATAGTCTGAGAAGGATAGGGATTAGCTCTTCCTTAAATATTTTGTAAAATTCTCCTGTGAAAACATCTAATCCAGGGCTTTTGTATGCCTTGGCTTCTTTGATTACTGCTTTAATTAGACTAGCTATTATCATTCTGTTCATACTCTGATTCATCTTGATTCAGTTTTGTAGATCATATTTTTCTAGAAATTTTCCATTTCACCCAGGTGTACAATTTTCTTGGCATATAGTTGTTTGTAGTAATTTCTTACAATGCTTTGTATTTGTGTGTATCTGCTGTAATACCTCCTCTTTCATTTCAGATTTTATTTATTTGGGTCCTCTCTTTTTTGATATGTCTGATAAAGGCTTGACAATTTTGTTTATCTGTTCAAAGAGTAAGATCCTGGATTTATTGAGTCTTTGAATTGTTCTTTTAGTGTTTATATCATTTAATTCTGGTGTGATCTTGATTATTTTTTTCCTTCTACTCTCTCTGAGCTTTTTTTCATTATTGCTCCTCCAGTTCTTGTAGATTTCAGGCTAGGTTGTTTATCTGAAATGTTTCTATCTTTTTTAGGTATGCCTGTATTACTAGGAACTTTCCTCTCAGGAATGCCTTCATTGTGTCCCATAAGTTTTGGATTGTTGTATGTTCATTCTCATTTGTTTTCAGAAATTTTTGATTTCTTCCTTGATCTCATTATTAACCTATTCCTTGTTTAATAGCATGCTATTTGGTCTTCATTAATTTGAGTGTTTTCCTTGAGGTTGGTTTCTAGTTTCAGTCTCTTGTAGTATGAGAAAATATTTGATATGATTTCAATTTTCTTGAACTTCTTGAGGGTGGTTTGTGTCCTATTATGTGGTCTATCTTTGAAAATGTTCCATGTGCATTTGAAAAGAAATGTGTAGTTTGTTTGGGAAGAAAGGCTGTGTGTGTGTGTGTGTGTGTGTGTGTGTGTGTGTGTGTGTAATCAGTTAAGTTGATTTGATCTAATGCATTGTTCAGTTCCACAATATCCTTGTTGATATATTGTTTGAAAGATCCATCCATTGCTGACTGTGAGGTGTTAAAATTCCCTGCTACAATTGTGTTGCTGCATATGTCTTTCTTGAAATCCTCCAGGATTTCTCTTATATAGTTGGGTGCTCTTATGTTGGGTGTATATATGTTTACAATGGTTATATCTTCTTGATGGATTCTTCCCTTGTGTATTATGAAGTGTCCTTCTGGGTCTTTTTTATGGCCCTTGTTTTGAAGTCTATTTTGTCTGATATAATATTGCTACCCCAGCTTCTATTTCCTGTCTGTTTGCTTAGAATATTTTTTCTTTTTATTTAATACATTTTATTGATTATGCTATTTGTTTATGCTATTATGCTATTACAGTTGTCCCATTTTCACCCCTTCACTCCCCTCTACCCTGCACAACTGCTCTCACCCACATTCTCCCCTTTAGTTCATGTCCATGTGTCATACATATAAATTCTTTGGCTTCTACTTTTCCCATACTATTCTTACCCTCCTCTTGTCTATTTTCTACCTACCATCTATGCTACTTATTCTCTGTATCTTTCCCCCGTCTCTCCCACTCACACTCATCTGTTGATAACCCTCCATGTGATCTCTATTTCTGTGTTTCTGTTCCTGTTCTACTTGTTTGCTTAGTTTGCTTTTGTTTTTGTCTTAGGTGTGGTTGTTAATAATTGTGAGTTTGCTGTCATTTTGCAGTACATATTTTTTTGTCTTCCTTTTCTTAAAGAAACCCCTTTAACATTTCATATAATAAGGGCTTGGTGATGATGAACTCCTTTAACTTGACCTTACCTGAGAAGCACTTTACCTGTCCTTCCATTCTAAATGAGAGCTTCACTGGATAGAGCAATCTTGGATGTAGGTCCTTGCCTTTTGTGACTTGGAGTACTTCTTTCCAGCCCCTTCTTGCCTGCAAGCTCTCTTTGGAGAAATCAGCTGACAGTCTGACGGGAACTCCTTTGTAGGTAGCTGTCCCCTTTTCTCTTCCTGCTTCTAGGATTCTCTGCTTCATTTTAATATTGGCTAATGTAATTATGATGTGCCTTGGTGTGTTCCTCCTCGCGTCCAACTTTTTTTGGGACTCTGAGCTTCCTGGACTTCCTGGAAGTCTATTTCCTTTGCCAGAATGGAGAAGTTCTCCTTTATTATCTGTTCAAATAAGTTTTCCACTTGTTGCTCTTCCTCTTCCCCTTCTGGTACCCCTATAATTTGGATGTTGGAATGTTTAAAGATGTCCTGGAGGTTCCTAAGCCTCTCCTAATTTTTTTTTTTTTTTTTGAATTCTTGTTTCTTCATTCTGTTCTGATTGAATGTTTCTTCCTTCTGGTCCACTCCATGAATTTGAGTCCCAGTTTCCTTCCCATCACTATTGGTTCCCTGTAAATTTTCCTTTATTTCACTTAGTATAGCCTTCATGTTTTCATCTAATTTGTGACCACATTCAACCAATTCTGTGATCATCCTGATCACTAGGGCTTTGAACTGTGTATCTGATAGGTTGGCTACCTCTTCATCTCTTAGTTGTATTTCTTCTGGAGCTTTGAGCTATTCTTTCATTTGGGCCATTTTTTGTCTTGATGTGCCTGTTACATAATGAGAGCAGAGCCTTAGATGTTCACCAGGGTGGTGTAATGCACACGTCTGCTTTGTGACACTGTATGTGGAGAAGGGGTCTGAGAGGGAACAATGGAACGTGCTCCACTCTCTGCCAAATTTTAGTCACATCCCCTCCTTCCCACAAGCAAATTGGGCCCTTCTGGTGCTGATTCCAATGTGGGTGGGTTTGTGTACATTCTAGGACCCTGTGAGTCTCTCCCTGTGAGGGTGAGACCCTCACAAACTCTCCTTTGAGGTTGGGAGTTTCTCCCACTGCCGCCTCAACCCCCACAAGTGTTTTCAATCAGTGGTTTGAGTCTTTATTTCCCTGTGCTGGGACCCTGAGTTGTGGGGTCTGTCCGGCTCCTCCTTTGTTTCACCTGGTTTATCTGCCCATGAATGTGGAAACACCTGGTCCACTAGCCACTGTCTTTCTGGCCAGCTGCAGCCTTGCACAGTCAGTTCCACAATCCACTGCCTCGCTGGGTCTGCCAGCTGCCATCTTGCGTGCTCTGGTCCACTAGCCCGCACCTTGCTGCTATCCCTCTCTGCCCTGGTTGCCTGTCTCTGCCCCTCCTACCAGTCTGGATGAATGTGTCTTCTTTATCTCCTTGGGTGTTGGACTTCCATACGGTTCAATTTTCTGTCACTTCTGGTTGTTTTTTGTTTTTAAATTGCTGTTGTCCTTCTCTTGGTTGTGCAAGGAAGCACAGTGTGTCTACCTACACCTCCATCATCGCCAGAAGTCCCAGAATATTTTTTCTAGCCCATCACTTTCAATCTCTGTAGGTCTTTTGTTCTGAGGTCCATCTCTTGTAGGCAGCATATATGTGGGTCATGTTTTCTTATCCATTCAGCTACTCTATGTCTTTTAATTGGAGTGTTTATTCCAATTACATTTAAGTTTATTATTGATATATTTATTCATTACCATTTTACTCCCTTGCTATATGTGTTCCTCTCTCCCTCACTCTTTTTCTTCCTCTTCTTAAAGCAGTCCCTTTAGGATATTATGCAAGCTGGGTTGGTGCAGGAGTTTTCTTCCAGCCTTGTCTTTTCCAGGAAGCTCCTTATTTCCCTTTCCCCTTTAATTGAGAGCCTCACTGTTTATAGTACTCTTGGTTCCAGGTCTCTGCTTTTCATAGAATATTTCTTGCCATTACCTTCTGGCTTAGTGTTTCCATTTAGAATTCAGTTGCTATCCTTATTTGGGCTCCATTGTATGATTTTTCCATTTTCTCCCTTGCTGCCTTATGAGTCCCTCTTGTCTTTGAATTTTGCCATTTTAATTATGGTGTTTCTTGGAGTAGACCTCTTTGGGGTCCTCTTGTTTGGGACTCTCTCTGCTTTCTGGATTTGTGTGACTTTTTCTCTCATCAAGTTATGGAAGTTTTCCATTGTTACCTTTTCAAAGAGTTTTTCTATCCTTTGTTCCTCTTCTTCTTCTTCTTCTTCTGGTATCCTATTATATGCATATTATTGAATTTCATGTTGTCCTGTGGTTCCCTAAACCCCTCTTAGTTCTTTTCATGTGTTTTTTCCCTTTTCTTGCTCTTTCTGGGAGTTTTCTTCTACCTTGTCCTCCAGCTTGCTGATTTGATCCTCCACTTCATCTAGCCTGCCTTTGATTTCTTCTGCTGTGTTCTTCAATTTAGAAGTTGTGTTCTTTTTTAATTATATTTTATTGATTATGCTATTACAGTTGTCCCATTTCTCCCCCTCATTCCCCTCCACCCTACACACCCCCTCCCACCCACATTCCCCTCTTTAGTCCATGTCCATGTTTCATAAGTTCTTTAGCTTCTACCTTTCCCACACTATTCTTGCCCTCCCTGTGTCTATTCTCTACCCACCATCTATGCTACTTATTCTCTGTACCTTTTCTCCCTCTCTCCTCCTCCCACTCCCTTGTTGCTAACCCTCCATGTGATCTCAAGAAATTGTATTCTTAATTTCCTCTTTTCTCTTTTTGATAATTTCTGTGTCCTTTTTCATGATGGTATAGTATGAAGTAAGTTCCTTGTAGTTTTCTTGTAGTTTTTGTTAAGTTTCTTTTGAGAAATCAGCTGACAGTCTTATGGGAACTCCCATGTAGGTAAGCAACTGCTTTTCTCTTTCTGTCTTTAAGTTCTCTCTTTAGCCCTGGCTGGTATGGGTCAGTGGATTGAGTGCTGGCCTGCTAACCAAAGGCTCACTGGATCTATTTCCAGTCATGATACATGCCTGGGTTGCAGGCCAGGTCCCCACTAGGGGTCATGTGAGAGGCAACCACACATTTACATTTTCCTCTGTCTCTTTCCCCCTCCCTTCCCCTTTCTCTAAAAGTAAATAAATAAAATGTTTTTAATAAACATTCTCTCTTTATCTTTAGCCTTTGGCATTTAATTTTGTTGTGTCTTGCAGTGGGCTTCTTTGCATCCATTTTGTTTGCAATTATCTGTGCTTCCTGGACTTGCATGTTTATTTCATTCACCAAATTAGGGAAGTTTTCTTTAAGTATTGTTTCAAATAGATTTCCAATTTCTTGCTCTTTCTCTTCTCCTTCTGGCAACACAATGATGTGAATGTTGGAATGCTTGAAGTTGTCCCAGAGGTTGCATACACTATCATTATTTTTTTATTCTTTTTATTTCTTGTTTTCTGATTGGCTGTTTTTTGCTTCCTTATTTTCCAAATCATTGATTTGATTCTTGGCTTCATCCATTCTACTATTATTTCCCTGTATGTGTTGTTTATTTTGATTAGTGAATCTTTCACTTGGGACTGGGTTTTTTTTTATGCTGCTGTGGTCCTTACTAAGATCATTGAACATTCTTATAACCATTGTTTCAATCTCTGCATCTGATAGATTTCTTATTTCCATTTCATCTAGCTTCTTTCTGGAGTTTTTATCTGTACTTTCATTTGGGCCATGCTTCTTTGTCTCCTCATTTTGATAGTCTCCCTGTGTTTGTTTCTGTGTATTAGGTAGAGCTGCTATGACTCTGTGTGTTAGTAGTGTGACCTAACAAAGTAGGTGTCCTGTATAATCCAGTGGCACAGCCTCCCCTATCACCCAAGCTGTGTACTCAAGGTGCAGCCTTCATGTGGGCTGAGTGCACCCTTGTCTTATAGTGAGCCCTAGTTGCTGTTCGTAAGTCAATGGGATGTATTTACCCAGGCCAGTCATCTTCAAGGACTGGCTTCTGCCCTCTGTGGAGAATCAGGTATGCAGGCACAGGGTACTGTGACATGGTCTGTAGCTGTCCACTGGATGCACAGGCTCTGAGGTTTCCTGGGTGGTGCAGGCCAAGGTCAGCCTTCATCTATGTTTTGCCCTGGCTATCCTGTATGAATTATAAATCAGTGTGAGATGGCTGCTACTTGTGCTCTGCTCAGAGATTCTCAAGCAAAGCCAAGCTGTGAATCTTGGCTGGCTGCTGCTAGTGCTGGTCTTTTGGCCACTTAACAAGAATAATGGGGGCTGGGGGATCACTGAGACTGGCTGTGGTTTGTTTGGTATGATTTAGGAATTTGTGGAGCATGAGCCAAGTCCATCCACTCACATGAAAAAGCCACTGTTAAAAATTTTGACCCATAAATTGGGTGTAATTGATAGGACAAAATGTTAGCTATGTTGATGGAGTCTCAGGTATGGTGCAAGCCTGCTGGCTCTGTTGTTCTGTGGGGGATGGCTCAGAATGGGACAATGGTCTCTGCCTGCCTTTCTGTCTGAGAGAAAGCTGTTGTCCAGCTCCAGTCTTGATGTTGGACAGTTCAGTTATTCCCTCTATTACACTGATGCCTTTCAAGCTGCTACCTCAGTGCTGTAGCTCAGAAGAAGTGAGTCTGAGTGAGTTCATATGTGGGTTCTCTAAGGTAAACTGCTTGGGTCTCTGGAAGTTTCTTATATTGATGTCCTAATCTAATATATCTCAGAATGTTACTTACTTGGGAATAGGGTCATTTCATATGTAGTTAGTTAAGATAAAGTCATGTTGGACAGGGTGGACCCTTAAGGCAATATGACTGGCATGCTTACAAGGATAGAGGGTAATTTGGATGCAAGGACATTCAGAAAAAAGAAAAACATGTGACTGTGGAGGCAGAGATTGGAGTGTTACAGCTTCAAGCCAAAGAATGCCTGTGACTATCAGAAACTGGCTGAGGCAGGAAGAACCTTCCTCTATAGCCTCCAGAGGGTGTGTGCCCTGCCAATACATTGATTTCACTTTTTCAGCCTCCAGAATTGCAAGAGAATAATTATCTATGTCTTAAACATCCAAGTTTGTTGTACTTTGTGATGGCAGTCCCAGAAAACTAATACACATGGGAAAAGGGACTTTGCTGATGTGATGAAGGATACAAACCTTGAGGTGGGGAGATATTCCAGATTTATGTGGATGGGCCCAATGTAATTACAAAGGTCCTTGTAGGAAGGAGGCAGGAAAGTCAGAAGCAAAGAGATTTGAGGTTGCTCTGCTGCTGTTTTGAAGATGAAGGAAGGGGCCATAGCTAAGGAATATGGGCGACCTTTAGAAGTGAGGAAATGTATTCTTTTCTATAGCCTCCAGAACCAACAAGACCCTGACAACTTGATTTGAGCCCACAGAGACCCATGTTGGACTTCTGATCTCCAGTTAGATGTATAGGATAACAGGTTTACATTGCTTTAAACTACTAAGTTTCTTGTAATTTGATACAGTAGCCATAAGTGATGAACATGCTGTAAAGCCTGGCACTCTTGCCTCTGGCCAGTATCCAACAACCAGCTGCTGTCTTGGATAATGAGGTTAAAATGAAGACCTGAACTATTTCATTCATATGACTCTGAATATATTCTATGAAAAAGAGCACAACATATTACAAAGTAGATGTTTCTCCAGACATTGACAATAATACCCAAATTGAAAATAAGCCCTGGCTGGTGTGGCTTGGTGGATTGAGTGCCAGCCTGTGAATGGAAAGGTTGCCAGTTTGATTCCCAGTCAGGGCACATGCCTGAGTTGTGGGCAAGGTCCCCAGTTGGGGCCTTGTGAGAGGCAACCAATTGATGTATCTCATGGACATTGATGCTTCTCCCACATTTCTCCTTCCCTTCCCCTCTCTCTAAAATAAATTATTAAATATTTTTTAAAAGGGAAAGGATGTATAAAAATGTGATTGATAAGAACACTTAATATTTTAGGGAGCTTTACATTTTGCAAAATGATTTCTCTTGTATAATTTTATTTCATTTTCATAATGGCACTAAGAGGAAAACAGGAAAGGGATCCCACTTTATGGATGAGAAAACTATGTTTCAGAAACATTAAATTACTTACTCAAAATCACAAAGCTAATAAGTAGCAGAACTGGAGAGTGAAGATAGAGGTTCTGATTCTAAGTAGAAGCCTTATCATGATTTCTCCTGCTAATGTGGTAATATTTGTTTTAAAAATAATCATACAGTAAATACAAATTTCATAGCTCACACACTCAGTTTCACAAGTTAACTTACTATTTGTATAAGTGAATTCAGCTTCTTTGTTAAGTCCCAAATCTGCTACATGGCACAAATTATTATCTAACTTTCAGGTCTTAGCTTACACCAGAATCTTCTTCCTCATTCTCTTCCCCCAAATGCCTTCTAGGTTATAGGGGGTTTATAAAACTTTATGGCATGGAGAATTGGAGAGTTATGGCAGCCACTGTTGTGATGAACACCATCCATTATGGTTCTTCTCCAGTTTCACCTCCATGGAGAGCCTCTAAGACAGTGGTATCCTTATCTGGCCTCCTACAATGTGGTTCATGCCACTCTATCCAACACTGTTCCCTACTCAAAGCCACATGAGTATTTGGGGCTCACCAATTCATACTTTGTCTCAGGAGTAAGAGGATATTCTCTCTCTCTCTCTCTCTCTCTCTCTCTCTCTCTCTCTCTCTCTCTCTGAGTGTGTGTTTCTCTGTCTCTCCACACACACATGCACACACACACACATCACTTGGAGCTGTTTCAGGATCTCATTTTGTCTGTGGCATTTCCAGCAGTTATGTGTGGTGCTCTTATGCTGTGGTGGTGCAAGGAACTACTGGCAGGCTGTCACCTAACAGTCATCATTTCTTGCATGGGCTTCAAAAGCTGAAATTCAGTAGAAGAACTTTAATGTGCTTATCTTCTCTACATCTCTGCAGCGACAGTCCTAATATGTATGTGTGTGTGTCTGTGTGTGTGATACTCTAGCTAATTGAACTTTAATGGTGCAAGGGTATGTTGGTGGGAGAAAACATCAATGAATATTTTTTAGAATATTCTATTATCGATTCATGTTAGCTATCAACTATGTGGCATTGTATTAGTGTTTGAGTAATTTTGCCATGATTGTAAATTTTGCCAAAATTTCACACTGACCTCAAAATAGTTAAGTAAGTCATGTTGTATACACATAATTTTTTGCCAAATCTAATATTTTATTTTCTTATTTTTATTTTACTTTAATTGTTGTTCAAGTACAGTTTTCTGTTGTTTAATCCCATCCCAGCCCACCCCCAGCCCTCCCCACCTCCCTCCCATTTCCACCCCACCCCTGGTTTTTGCCCATGTGTACTTTGTACTTGTTCCTGTAAACCCTTCCTCTTTTCTCCTGAAATTCTCTACCCTCTCCCCTCTGGTCACTGTCAGCCTGATCTCTATTTCAGTGTCTTTGGTTATATTTTGCTTGTTTGTTTGTTTTGGTGTTTAGGTTCCTGTTAAAGGTGAGATCATATGGTATTTGTCTTTCACTGCCTGGCTAATTTCACTCAGCATAGTGCTTTTCAGTTCCATCCATGCTGTCACAAAGGGTGTGAGCTCCTTCTTTCTTTCTGCTGCATAGAATTCCATTGTGTATACACATCATTTAAAGGCAATTCAATTTTGAAGAAGTTCTTTAATTTCACCTAGCCTTAGTTGCTATCTATAAAATGGGAGTTAGCTAGATCAGATCCAGGTTTGCAAGGCTCAGAGCTTAAAATGTTTGGGGGCCCCTCTTAAAGAAAAGTAATCCAAATTACAAAAACTAGCTCTGGCTGAGGAAGTGAAAGACAAATGCCATATGATCTCACTTTTAACAGGAACCTAATCAACAAAACAAACAAACACGCATAATATAACCAAAGACATTGAAATTGAGAACAGGCTGATAGTCACCAGAGGGGAGAGGGGAGAGAATTTCAGGAGAAAAGAGGAAGGGTTTACAGAAACAAGTACAAAGTACACATGGACAAAAACCAGGGGTGGGGTGGAAATGGGAGGGAGGTGGGGAGGGCTGGGGCGGTGGGCTGGGATGGGAGTAAAAGACAGAAAACTGTACAAGAACAACAACTAAAATAAAAAAATTTTTAAAAAACTAGCTCTGGCTTGTGTAGCTCAGTGGACTGAGTGTGGGTCTGAGAACCAAAGGGTTACCAGTTAGACCCAGTCAGGACACATGCCTGGGTTGAAGACTGGGTCCTCAATAGGGGACACATGGTAGGCAACCACACATTTATATTTCTCTCCCCCTCTTCTTCCCTCCCTTCTCTTCTCTCTAAAAATAAGTAAATAAAACCTTAAAAAAAAACAACCCTGGCCAAGATAGAGGCATAGGTAGAAACCCTTCACTTCCTTGAGCAATCAAAAGGAGGATAACAAATAATCTAAAATCAATAAACAACAAAAACTGCCAGAAAAGCAAACTGCATGGAGCTCCAACAACTAAGGAATTAAAAAAAAAAATCAACCGGAACAACCAGACTGGAGCATTTCATACTACTGAAGCTGAAGCTGAAGCTGGCCCTCAGAGTATGACTCAGATATATGCATTGCCTGAAATTCCTCAAGATCAACATGCTGCAGAATCACGGGAAACCTTAGAAACAGTCAACTGGTCACAGAATTCTCCCTCCTAGTGAATTCTCAGCAGAAGATTGATAGCATTGAAGACCATGTCAACACTGCCACTGTGAATGTTGAAGAGGGAACAAAAACTTGGGGAAGGCTGCAAAATACAAGATGGCATCTCAGCCTGTGGCAGGTGCACTCATCAGAGGAGTGGTGGGGGTTTTGATTGGCTTTCTTTCAGGCTTCAAAGTGGTGGGAATTGCAGCTGAACTTGATGGCAGAATGTTGGGCTTCACAGGTGGAAAACTGATACAAAGAATGAAACAGAAAATGATGGGGAAGCTCACTTCCAGCTGTCCAAATCTTCCCAGCCAAACTGACCAAAAAAAATGCATTTAAAGACCAAACTTCAGTCTTACTAAAGCCAACATGTTCATCATGATGGACCTTTGCTGCCGTGGGACACTTGATGTTTGGAACCTGCTTATGTCAAGATATTGGCTATAGATGCTCAAGCAATGTTGAACTGTGAAAAAAATAAAAAAAAAACCTAAACTAGGTATTTAATTCATTAGTTCCAGCTAATCCAGCTCTGAGGTCATAAGACTCTCTGGGTATCTACCTTAGGATTGGTGAGGAGCCTAGAGGTAATGTGTGTAAGAATGTTTTGTAAACTGTGAAGTGTGTGATAATGGCTACAAGATTGGGAAAAAAACTTTAGAATGGTTAATTTAATGTGTTATGTACAAATTCTTAGTTTAAGTAATTACATGTAGTAAATTTTATCTGACCTCTTTCCTGAGGTAAATTCCATGTTATCTTGGAAAATATAATTTGAATGAAAAGGGGAGCCTTTGAACTCAGGGCTTAAAAGAGATTGAGCTAAAACTATGACAAATCAGGCCTTTCTAAAACACAAGGAAAATGCTCAGGGTTGGGGAGGTGGAATTACTTTTTCTCTGTGTAATGAACCTGAATATTGTTTCAGAATTGGAGTGTGGTGAAATGAACCTAGAATCAGGGGTCATGTGAATTGGATTGAAGACTGACTCCCTTAACTCACTGTGTGACCTTGAAATGGTGTCTTATGACCTGGGTCTCATTTTCTTACATATAAGATGAAATGACTTTTGTGTGTCAGGAGTTTTTGATTACTGCTTCAATTTCATCTGCTGGTATCAGTCTGTTCAGGCTTTCTGCTTGTTCTTCATTCAGTTTTGGAAGATTATATTTTTCTAGAAACTTGCCCATTTCACCTAGGTTTTCAAATTTCTTGGCATACAGTTCTTCAAGTAATTTCTTATAATCCTTTGTATTTCTGTGGTGTCAGTTGCAATCTCTCCTCTTTCATTTCTGATTTTGTTTATTTGTGTTCTCTCTCTTTTTTTTCTTGATGAGCCTGCTTAAAGGCTTGTCCATTTTGTTTATCTTTTCAAAGAACCAGCTCCTGGATTCATTGATCCTTAGAATTGTGCTTTTAGTCTCTATGTCATTTAATTATGCTCTGATTTTGGTTATTTCCCTCCTTCTACTTACTCTGGGCTGTCTTTGCACAGCTAAAGAAAAGAGTATTAAAATAAAAAGAGAACCAACTGTATGAGAAAACATATTTCCCAATGGTGCCTCAGACAAGGGTTTAATCTCTAAAATATATAAAGAACTTACATGACTCCAATCTAAGACAAGCAACCCAATTAAGAAATGGGCAAAAGACTTGAAAAGACACTTCTCCAAGGAGGACATGTAGAGGATCCAGACACACATGAAAAGATGCTCAATATCCCTAGCTATCAGAGAGATGCAAATTAAAACCACAATGAGATACCACTTCACACCAGTCAGAATGGCCATCATAAACAAAGCAACAAACAACAAGTGTTGGAAAGGTTGTGGAGAAAAGGGGACCCTAGTGCACTGTTGGTGGGATTGCAGACTGGTATAACTACTATGGATAATAGTATGGAATTTTCTAAGGAAACTAAAAATGGATCTACCTTTTGACCCAGCAATTCCACTGCTAGGATTATATCCTAAGAACCCTGAAACACCAATCCAAAATAACCTATCACCCCTATGTTCATAGAAATACAATTTACAATAGCCAAGTGTTGGAAGCAACCTAGGTGCCCATCCGTAAATGAATGGATCAAGAAACTATGGTACATTTACACAATGGAATTCTATGCAGCAGAAAGAAAGAAGGAGCTCCTACCCTTCGCAACAGCATAGATGGAACTGGAGAGCATTATGCTAAGTGAAACAAGCCAGGGCGTGAAAGACAAATACCATATAATCTCACCTTTAACAGGAACCTAATCAACAAAACAAACAAACAAGAATAATATAACCAAAGACCCTGAAATTGAGAACAAGCTGACAGTCACCAGAGGGGAGAGGGGAGGGAATTACAGGGGAAAGGGGGAAGGGTTTAGAGCAACAAGTGTAAAAGACACATGGACAAAAACTAGAGGGGGTGGATATGGGAGGGAGGTGGGGAGGGTTGGGGCAGTGGGCTGGGGTGGGAGTAAAAGACAGAAAACTGTACAAGAACAACAATTAAAAAAAGATGAAATGATTATACTAGATAGTCCTCAAAGTTACTTACTCATTCATTTAAAAAACTAAAAGTTTGAATTTTGTGGTATAAATGACAAACGCTAATTATAAACAATTTAAGGAATATAACAATGTACAAGACAGTTATGAAATCATCTTAAATAATTGAAATTGGAAGTTCAATGACCATATTAGTCAGACAATTAGACATAGCTGGAACACAAATTCATGAATCGAAAGGTAGACCTGAAGAATTTCTTAAGAATATAGCTCAGGAGGACAATAAGTTGGGAAATATGAAAGGAAACAAGACCAAAGACATGGAGGATTGAGTGACTGCTTTAATGCAATTGGTGCTTCTGTTGTGATAATAGAGAAAAAGGCAACAATAAAGAATTAACTGTTGAGAATTTTCCAAAATTACTGACAGAAACGTATTCTCAGGTCCAGGAAGCCAAAGAGAATCCAAAGCGGAAAAAAACATCTAGAGATATTGCAGTGAACCCATAGAACATCTAAGAAAAAAAGGATATCTTAGAAGCAGGCAGAAAGAAAAGGAAATAACCAAAATAAGGTGAGGAATGATAAATGACATTTCAACAGCAACAATTGAGGTGAAAGGGCAGTGGAATTGTATCTTCAGTAGGATTATAGAGAATAATCATCAACTTAGATTGCACACACAACAAAAATATTTTTCAAAAATTATGCAATTAAAGTTATTTTCAGAGAAACAAAAATTGGGTGTCTATTATGAAAACCCCTCACAAATGGAAAATTTTCTGGCTGTACTTCAGACAGTTGGAAAATGATCTCAGAGAGAAAACCTGGCAGATAACAAGGAATATGAGTAAAGATGTTGGTTAATATGGATGTAAATCTAAAGGAACACAGCTGGTGTAAGGTAATAAAAACAATATCTACTGTGTAAAATAAAAAATAAGCCAGAAGTAAAATATCAAATAATGATAGTATATAGCATTATGAATTAGTCTGAGCCCTGACTCCTATGATTTCAGGACTTAACAGTCCCAATAAGGTAGATCTGACCTGCAGTTCTTAATCAATACATGCTGCCATTTGTTGATACCATGGGAAACAGGAGATTCGCGCATGACTCCAAGTTGCCCATTAAACATTGGGCATGACTCCAAGTTGGTTTGCTGTGCTTTTATTGCAGCTAGTGTAGCACTTTACCCTTGGGGTTCTATAACTAAGGTTAAATGGAAGAATGGATGTTGGGTTAGATACCTAGAAGTATCTGCCACAGTTGTGTAGCTATACCTGATTTTCTCAAGTTGTGGCTGGGGAGGATGAGGCTCAGAGAGGTCACGACATTGGTGGCTTGGCAAAGAAGGGGCAACAATAGGTTTTTTTTCTTACTCTGATTTTAATGTCCTTTTTTCAGCATCATGTAGTCTCTTCACTCTTGCAGTAAAGTTATTTCCCATCCATAACTTTCTGATACGAGGGTATTTGGTTAGATGCTAGTGTTCAGATCTCATGTCAGACATTTGTCTGTGGATTACCAAGTCAGTTGACCATAGCCTACAGCTACCTCAAGGGGCATGAATTTAGGATCTCTGAGCAGATTAGTCTTTTTGAGATCCCATGTTCATGACTTTCAGCCAACTCTGAGGAGACCCTCCAATAAACTGAGAAATAGCTTTCTTCCTCCCAGGAGGTATTTCAAATACCAGTTCTCAATGGTCTCAGATCCTTGAGAGCCTGAAAGGGGTTCATCTGACCTTGAAGTAACCAAGCTGTAGTTTTTCCAATTGGCAAGAGGAGGTCCCTTTAAGTTGGAGAGACTGTTAATGAAGGCCAATTGTATGTTGTAACATTAGAACATTTCTGGTTACCTTTAATTTTTTTATCTATATTTATTATTATTTTTAAATATATTTTATTGATTATGCTATTACAGATGTCCCATTTCTCCCCATCATTCCCCTCCACCTTGCACACCCCCTCCCACCCACATTCCCCTCTTTAGTTCATGTCCATGTGTCATAAGTTCTTTAGCTTCTACATTTCCCACACTATTCTTGCCCTCCCCCTGTCTATTTTCTACCTACCATCTATGCTACTTATTCTCTGTACCTTTTCTCCTTCTTTCCTCCTTCCACTCCCCTGTTGCTGACCCTCCATGTAATCTCCATTTCTGTGTTTCTGTTCCTGTTTTAGTTGTTTGCTTAGTATGCTTCTGTTTTAGGTGTGGTTGTTAATATCTGTGAGTTTGCTGTCTTTTTACTGTTCATATTTTTATGTTCTTTTTCTTAGGTAAGTCCCTTTAACATTTCATATAATAAGGGCTTGGTGATGATGAATTCCTTTAACTTGACCTTATCTGAGAAGCACTTTATCTTCCCTTCCATTCTAAATGACAGCTTTGCTGGATAGAGCAATCTTGGATGTAGGTCCTTGACTTTCATGACTTGGAGTACTTCTTTCCAGCCCCTTCTTGCCTGCAAGGTCTCTTTTGAGAAATCAGCTGACAGTCTGATGGGAACTGCTTTGTAGTTGACTGTCCCCTTATCCCTTGGTGCTTCTAGAATCCTCTCCATTTTCATCTTGGTTAATGTAATTATGATGTACCTTGGTGTGTTCCTCTTAGGGTACAACTTCTTTAGGACTCTCTGAGCTTCTTGGACTTCCTGGAAGTCTATTTCCTTTGCCAGATTGAGGAAGTTCTCCCTTATTATTTGTTCAAGTAAGTTTTCCAGTTGTTGTTCTTCCTCTTCCCCTTCTGGTACCCCTATAATTTGGATGTTGGGATGTTTAAAGATATCCTGGAGGTTCCTAAGCCTCTCCTCATTTTTCTGAATTCTTGTTTCTTCTTTGTTTTCTGTTTGGTTGTTTCTTTCTTCCTTCTGGTCCCCTCCATTGATTTGAGTCCCAGTTTCCCTCCCATCACTATTGGTTCCCTGTGTGTTTTCCTTCATCTCACTTATTGTAGCCTTCTTTTGTTCATCTAATTTGTGAGCAAAATCAACCAATTCTGTGAGCATCATGATCACCAGGGCTTTGAACTGTACATCTGGTAGGTTGGCTATCTCTTGGTGGCTTAGATGAATTGGCTCTGGGGTTTTGATTTGTTCTCCCATTTGAGCCATTTTTGGTTTTCTTTTTGGTCTGGTTGGGGCTGTTACATAGTGAGGGGTGGGCCTTAGGTGTTCTCCAGGGTGGGGCAGCCCAGTTGTTGGGTAGCGACTCGGTATGTGGGGGCTGGGTCTGAGAGGGAGCAATGGTGCTTTATCTGCTCTCTCTTGGAGTCCAGTCCCTCCTGCTGCTTCCCCTTCACCTAGATTATCTGGGCATGAATATGGGACTACCTGGTCAACCAACTGCCTTGTGAGGCCTCACTGTGTCTGCACCATTGCCACCCCGTGACCGGGGTCTGCTATCCACTGCCTGCATCCCCAGGATCTGCCAGCCCCTGCTGCCTGTGCCCCTGCTCTGCCAACCTCCACTTTTTCCCATCCTACTGGTCTGGATGAATGGTTCTTGGACTTCCGTGCAGTTCAATTTTCTATCACTTCTGGTTGTTTTCTTGTTTGTAAATCTTTGCTGTCCCTAACTTTGGTTCTTTGAGAAGGCACAGTATGTCCACCTATGCCTCCATCTTGGCCGGAAGTCCACCTTTGATATTTTTAATGAGAGTTAACATTTGATTGACAGGTTGGTAAGGACCTAGTTTGGATTTTAGGTTGTCAAAACCACAGTGATGATATGGTGGTTTCAGGAATAATTTATGTAGACTTGAGGCAGGAAAGTTGGTTGCAGAACTTAGAAATACAGTAGATACAAATTAACTTCAGGGATTTCAGGAAGCGAACTCTCCAAGATGCTAGGAATGTGACTGGAACACTTTGGAAATCATTGAATTGGCTTGTATCTTTGCATTAACAACAATTGTTGGAGGGAAGAAAAGGCATCCCAAAGAGACCTTGGTATTCTGGAAGGACTATTTGTTTATAACACTCAACTTAACTCTACATTTTCATTTTTAAATGAATTAATTTCCTTTTTTATCGTTGTTCAGATACAGCTGTTTCCATTTTCAATCCACTTCTCAGCCCACCCCAGCCATCCCAGCCTCCCACACTCAATCCCATCCCCTCTGGCTTTCTCTATCTGTTCGTTATAGATGTTTCTGGAAACCCTTCCCTGCTTTATTCTACATTATCCCCTTGTACCTCCCCTCTGGTTACTGTCAGATTGTTCCCAATTTCAATGTCTCTGGTTACATTTTGCTTGTGTGTTAGTTTTATTGATTAGGTTCCACTTATAGATGAGATCGTATGGTGTTTGTCTTTCGCTGCCTGGCTTATTTCACTTATCATAATGCCCTCCAGTTCTATCCATGCTGTAGCAAAGGCTAGGAACTCTTTCTTTCTTTTTGCTGCATAGCATTCCATTGTGTAAATGTACCATAGTTTCTTGATCCATTCATTTATTGATGGGCACCTAGGTTGCTTCCAACACTTGGCTATTGTAAATTGTGCTGCTATGAACATTGGGGTGCATAGGATCTTTTGGATTGGTGTTTCAGGGTTTCTAGGATATAATCCTAGTAGTGGAATTGTTGGGTCAAAAGGTAGGTCCATTTTTAGTTTTCTTAGAAAATTCCATACTGCTTTCCATAGTGGCTGTACCAATCTGCAGTCCCACCAACAGTGTACTAGGGTCCCCTTTTCTCCACAACCTCTCCAACACTTGTTGTTTGTTGTTTTGTTTATGATGTCCATTCTGACTGGCGTGAAGTGGTATCTCATTGTGGTTTTAATTTGCATCTCTCTGATAGCTAGCAATATTGAGCATCTTTTCATGTGTTTCTGGATCTTCTGTATGTCCTCCTTGGAGAAGTGTCTGCTCAAGTCCTTTGCCCATTTTTTAATTGGGTTGCTTGTCTTCTTAGAGTCGAGTCATGTAAGTTCTTTATATATTTTGGAGATTAAACCCTTGTCTGAGGTATCATTGGCAAATATGTTTTCCCATACAGTTGGTTCTCTTTTTATTTTAATACTGTTTTCTTTAGCCATACAGAAGCTTTTTATTTTGATAAGATTTGATAAGATGTCCCTTTATTTTACATATCAGTAAAAATGTTGCTGCGTGAAATGTCTGAGATTTTCGTGCCTATGTTCTCCTCTAGGACTTTAATGGTGTCACATCTTATATTTAACTCTTTTATCCACCTTGAATTTATTTTTGTGTATGGTGTAAGTTGGTGTTCAAGTTTCATTTTTCTGCATGTAGCTGTCCAGTTCTCCCAACACCACTTGTTAAAGAGGCTACTTTTACTCCATTTTATGTTGCTGCCTCCTTTGTCAAATATTAGTTGACCGTAGAGAAATGGGTTTACTTCTGGG
>PVKU01007661.1:24850-84249 GCA_004027475.1 Anoura caudifer | reverse complement strand
AATTCAAAAAAATGAGGAGAGGCTTAGGAACCTCCAGGACATCTTTAAACGTCCCAACATCTGAATTATAGGGGTACCAGAAGGGGAAGAGGAAGAACAACAAGTGGAGAACTTATTTGAACAAATAATAAAGGAGAATGTCCCCAATCTGGCAAAGGAAATAGACTTCCAGGAAGCACAGAGAGTCCCAAAGAAGGTGGACCCAAGAAGGAACACACCATGCACATCATCATTACATTAGCCAAGATTAAAATGAAGGAGAGCATTCCAGAAGCAGCAAGGGATAAAGGCAGAGTCACCTACAAAGGAGTTCCCAGCAGACTGTCAGCTGATTTCTCAAAAGAGACCTTACAGGCAAGAAGAGGCTGGAAAGAAGTATTCCAAGTCATGAAAGGCAAGGACCTACATCCAAGATTGCTCTACCCAGCAAAGCTGTCATTTAGAATGGAAGGGAAGATAAAGTGCTTCTCAGAAAAAGTCAAGTTGAAGGAGTTCATCATCACCAATCCCTTATTATATGAAATGTTAAAGGGACTTATCTAAGAAAAAGTAGATTAAAAAAGGACAGTAAAAAGACAGCAAATCCAGATATTAACAACCACACCTAAAACAAAAGCAAACTAAGCAAACACTAGACCAGGAGAAGGAACACAGAAATGGAGATCACATGGTTTGCAACAGGGGAGTGGGTGGAGGAGAAAGGGAGAAAAGGTACAGAGAATAAGTAGCATAGACGGTGGGTAAAAAATAGACAGGGGAAGGGCAAGAATAGTGTGGGAAATGTAGAAGCTAAAGAACTTATGAAACATGGTCATGAACTAAAGAGGGGAATGTCGGCGGGAGGGGGTGTGAAGGGTGGAGGGGAATGAAGGGGGGAAATGGGACAACTGTAATAGCATAATCAATAAAATATAATAAAAAAGACATCTGGGTATTTATGAAAATTAGCAACTTAAGTGACCCTTTTCATTTTTAACAGTACCATTTCTTCCTGGCCTGTTCTCAAGGAAATTACATTAAATGCAAATCCTGAGAAAGTGAAGCCAAAAAGTAGACATCCAGTTTTCCTAATGTGGTATGATGGAAATTTTTCTGTGGGTCTTGAGAACCTCTGAGGTCAAAGGAAATGGATCAAGGTGGCCCTTTAGAGCTGAAACAAAGCACTTCAATCAAACATAAAGTTCTGCTCGCAAGTGAAATGGCTCCCATAGTAATAAAGATTATACTTATTTTTATACCATCTAGCACTTCAATTATATATTAACGTGGAGAAAGAAGTTAACCCTGAGGGGTTGGTCCTTATCATCTGACACCTCCTCTTGACCACATAAATCCTGTTTTCTTGTGCATATGACTGGTTTGAGGGATTTGCTAGTGAAAACATCCAAGGAACATATCCCTTCAATGAGATACTGAGTTCTTCAAGGGCCGGAACAGTCTTTACTATTCCATATAACCCTTAATATAGTATCCAATACACAATAATTGCTGCAAGGCCGCAGCAATTACTAATCCTCAAAAATAAAATATGCTTCTTCAAGTGGCGAGCATTGAATTGACTTGATGCAATACTAGATTTTTTTCCTATTGCTGGCTAATTGCTAAAACTTGGAGCCCATGTAATATACACAAAGTGGTATAATTAATGACTAAAATCACTTTATTTTCTGAGCTCCATGTACATCTGTAAGCCAAAAATTACAGAACACTTTATTCTAGAAAAATATGAAGCTATAGGTTGTAAATGTTGCTGGAGACTTATGAACCAATATGAGTGCCAAATTGGCACCCAGATCTACCTTATATCCAAATAGTTGTACACAGTACATTTTGCAAAGTACTGAATGCTGTATCTTAGGATGGTACTTGAGATCAAGTAGATTAAAGGCATCTCATTTTACCCTTTTTACCCACTGGCCTCTAGCTATATTTTACCCACCTTGAATTTAACCTAGATAACCCTTAAGTCACAAAAAATTTCATGGGGAAAAAATAATGTTTAATTTTTAGGTACTTTTATATGCCTTGAGATATTCATCAAGAAGTCTAGAACCATGCTGATGTAATTTAAAATTTACCAGTAGACACATTTAAAAAATAAATGAGAAATTAGTAATATATTTAACCCAATACATCAAAAATAGTATTTCAATATGTAATCAACATAAAAAACTATTCTATACCAAGTCTCTAAAATCCAGTATTTTATACTTACACATCTCAATTTGGATTAGCCACATTTCAAGTGCTCAAAAGCCATTGGTGGCTAGTGGCTACTGTACTAGGTAGCACATTAGTCTAGAGTCTAATGGCCTTCAATCTCAAGTTTAATAGTCACCTTGAGATGTACAGAAAGAGCACAGAAAAGCTGATCCAAAGTTAATGCTCTGTTAAGATGGCAAGTGAAAGGTTGTTACAGTTTGGACTTTTTCTAGCTATTTAAACAAGAAATTTGTTTTTATTTAATAAAGGATTCATAAAACTTTTTGACATCAGTTTACAAATGCCTTGAAAACTACTTTTTTCTTTTCATTACCTCATCAAAATTCTTTCTGGGTACTAAATTTCTTTTTTCTCCATTTGAGTCGTTCATTTTGTTGTTCAATGAATATTTACCTGACAGAAAAACATTAAGCTAGACACAGTAAAGAAGGTAAATACACCCTCCCCATCTTTGCTTTCACAAAACTTTCAAACTAGAGAGAAACATGTGAATAAATCTTTGTATTTTATTTTACTGTATCATTGTGTCAATTCCTTGTTTGCCAATCATACCCTTCCCATCCCTGCTTCCACAAAACTTCCAAACTAAAAAGGCACAGTGAAAAACGTGAATAAATCTTTGTATTTTACTGTATCACTGTGTGTCATTTGTTTGCCTATCAGTCTTTCTTCAGTTCTCTAACAATAAAGGGAGTGCACTTTATCTTCTTTTACTCTGTTATCTTCCCAGGGCCTGAAAGAATGCTAAGGCTTCAATACAATGAATTACTGTGTTGTTTTCTACAACAGAAGATCCTCCAAAGTACACCAAGTACATAAAAAATTTTTTTTCATCTTCCCTACAGGGGAATAAAAAACTATAAAGCAGTTATTTATGAAAAGTCTTACTGGATTTGACAGAAATAGGAGGTGGTGAGGTTTGAAGGAAAAAAATGAACAAGTTTTTACAGCTGAAAAAGTATGGGACAGAGGAGTCTGTCACTTATAAGAATTCTCTGAATGTGTGCTTATTAAATGCACAAGTGACTAAAAAGCCTGAATGATGTGAGACTACTATCTACACAGACAGAAAGTGAAGGGGGGTGGGAAGTGCTGCACAAACTGCAAAGGGAAAAAAGTGACATCATGAGTAAGCAATCCCAATTGTGGATATTTAAAAACAAAAGCAACATCACTCCCTACCTTGCAAGATACAGTAGCAGTGTGCCCTGTTTTATTCTTCATTTGAGATAATGCCTGTGGAATCCATTTAAGAACTTTATTAAATTTCACAGTTTGTTACCTTGAATAATTTCAAGAATGTTAGCAGGGTGAAAAATAAGAACTCTCACAGAATAACATCATTTTATTTTACCATCATGCACACATGGAAAGATAAATATGCTAGTGATACACTTCTAACTTGACAAGAGCAATCTCCCAAGTTTTTAAGCTATTTAGGAAAAGAGACACAATTACTAAGTTGTTACCAGAGCAATTATCAAGTAAGACAATCAAGCTACATATTTTCCCAAAGTTATTTTCCCATGAAGATAACAATTTCCAAAGTCTTGAGGATCTGACAAGTTCAAGTTATTTATATTTCTAAAAACAGTTTTGACAGAAACAAGAACAACTTGAAAACCATTATGAATATTCATTTAAGTCTCTATTTCCTACTGGAAAAAACTGTTATTTTTCTAAATGTTGCTAAATGAAAGCAAAGAAGTACAGCTCAATTTTCCCAGTAAGCAGAAACTAAGAAAATAATAGGATTTTACTAAATACTGGACACAGTTAAATAAAGGACAGTTAAATAAAGGACACAATATTAATCTTCTGCATAAATTAAGTCAAATCAAATAAAAACAAGAGAAAGTATCTAAAATTGTGTTTCTTTAAAGAACTACTCTCTCAGCAATATATTTAACACTCCAGTCTCCTTCAATTCTCCCATGGAAATTTTAGGAAAAAGTATTCCTCCTCCCATCACTAACATAGTGGGGCGGGGGAAACCTTTTCCTTGAACACTCTCAGTCAGTCAGTCTTAATTTTAGGCCCTATTTTCACCTGGCTCATTTTTGCCTGGTGTTTTGATCAGCTTCCCCTGCTTAGGGTACCAATCACAATCCCTTTATGTTCTTCTACCCATTATGAACTAGGTAAGACTTTTCATTCCATCTAGATCTGTCCCCCTTAAATCCTCCAGGTTCTGGGGGCTGGGGAAGAAAGTGACGAGCAAGCTCTGGTACTCTATTTTACAAGACTACCTGTCCCTGGAATTCATAGAGAGCTAAATAAAACTAAAAGATCTGGTTTTTGCAGGTATTTCTAAGCTATCTTTATTTTTATTTTTAGATTAAGAGACACAGAAAGAAAGAGTACTGCTATTCTGACAATCATGTTCAGGATAATAAGAAAAGGAGGTATGAAGAGGTGCCTAGGTTTTACGTGAATTCACTAGTTGAGGCTGAGAAAGCCTGGAAACATCCTTATTCTTGTCAGGATGAAAAGGTCTAGCCTGTCACTTCAACCACTTGCCTGACAGTAGGGTTCCTCGATGATGGGGGTCCAGGAAAAAGGGGGGTGATGATTCAAGATGTCTTTTGGGTAGAGGAATGGAAAGGCTGGAAAGGAAAACTTGTGCTAGAAGGAAACTTGGGTCTATCATCAGTTCTGGGGATTCTGGTTTACCAAACATGAGAGGGGCTGACAATGGTCTGGAAAAGATCTTCATCCAGTAGGCAGCAGTCAAAAGGGGTGGGCACAGCCATAAGCAGGCAACAATAGGAGGTGAGCAGACGTACAAGGGGAGCAAAGGAGTCACATAAATCACAAAAACCAAGTGGCCCACTGCTGCTCTGCTTTGACATATCATTAATGTCTTGGAAATGTCCACGGACTATATGCCTGCACCGTAGAGCAGAGGGAGTAGAATGCACTCCTAGATAAAGCTAGAATTCTAGGTGGTAAGAGTCAGACCAGAGGCCCTGGAAACAAACAGGGGTCCAAGCAGTGCAGATAAAGACAGTGGGATTTAGAGCATCACTACTTGGCTTAGCAGTAATGTGATTCATGGCCATGCAGCATGTGATAAGGCAGAACAGCACGAAGGCTGTAGAGAAGTGGAGAAGCCAGGCCGTGTAAAATGGAGAAGCATGGCCATGAAAGTCTCAACTTTGAGGAGAGAACTAAATGTCCAGAGGAAGAAACATTGTAGAAATGTCAGGAAAACAAAAAAGTAGAAGGCATACCCATTCCTGTTGCCCAAGCACAGGTCCAGCAAGAGGTGTTAGGGAACCTTGTGCAAGGGTAGTCCCATGGGCAAAGTTTAACCAGACTGGAACCCAAAGGGTCTGGGGATCTCCACTGGCTCCCTTATCGGGCGACGTCTGGCTCTACGAGCTCCTTCACGCAGCAGGTAGTATTGCAGTGGATTTGGCCACAGGTCCTCTTTGATAATCTCAGCAATCCGATCAGACTCGGGAAGACTGTGGTCTGAAAACCAGGTAAAAAAACTGCAGACAACGTCTTGGTTCCTGCGAATGAAGGACTGGGGCTCATGGCCCCTACGCCATATGATTGGAGTGGAAAGAGACACCACTCGGCCAGAAGCTCTGACCTCATACTCTTTAACAATCAGCTTGTTTCTGAAGTAGGGGTTTCTTCGAAAGAAGAACTTGAATTTGCAGCCAGTTCTCGGGTGTCTGAATTCTTTCACTTCCAAATTGGTTATGTATCTTAACATCTCTGCATCTTGGCCCCTAATCATGGGGGACAACTGGGGATGGTTCCGAAAGGCTGTGACCCAGAAGCCCGGGATATTCTGAATGATGTAGTTCCTCCGCTCCAGGTAGTGTCGACGCATCCGTCCAAACTTTTGCTCCAGTTGTTGAAAAGCCCTGTCAGCCTGAGCATTCACAGTGTCCAGTTCCAGCTGGATGGCCTCCAGGGGGTTCATGCGGAGATTCATATTCAGGGGCTGGAGCCCTGCCTCCTCCTTCACCTCCTCTACAAGTCTGCTCTCCTCCGCCATTTTTATTTCTTCACCTACAGGCTTTTCTACCTCCATCTCCTGCTCCACTACTTTCTCCTCCTTCACTCCTTCCTTTTCCATCACTCCTTCATCTACTGCTGAGAAGACTGTGTTCACTTCAATGTCCACTCCCTCGGCCTCAGCTTCGGCCACCACCTCAGAACCTGAGCTCTGTGCGCCACAGGTTTCTAAAGCCTCCTCCGCGCCCTGGCCTCGCGGCTCACCAAGCTGACAGCCATTGTTCTGGCTGTTGTCCGTTGCCATGGACACAGACTCGGCTTCCAGGCCCTCGGCGGGAAGCGGAGCCTCTTCTAGCCCCGTTTCAGTCGCTCCGTCACCGCGATCCCCACCGCCTCGGATCTGGGGAATATAGCCACAGCCCGCGGGGTCGTTGGAGGGTCCCCCGTCCTCTGGAAGCTGGGACTGTGGGAGTAAGACGTCCTCCAAGCTTCCCTCACCCATCTCCGCCATCACCTGTGACGCCTCGGTTTCCTCGCGGAGCTTCAGGCACGGGGGTAGGTCGCGGTCTCCTGGAGCACGGTCAGGGGTAGTGGAGCTGCAGGCCTGCAGGAGAGGGGTCCTCCCGACCCCATCCAAGCTACTCATGTTGGTAGCAGCCAGGACAACCGCAGGTTAACGAATGTCTGCTTTCCTCACTGAAGCCGTTCTGGCTGTAAACGGACCTCTGGCACCACCCACCTTCGGGTCTCGCGAGAGTCTACGTGAGGGCAACGTCATGGCGGTAGAGCTTACAATAACGCGAGACTTCACTGCTCCCGGCATTGGTTCCGCTGTAGTCTGGGATTGGAGCGTGTTCTTATAATTTTACTTTAATGAGTTTTATCCCGTGGAGCAGTAATTTGACTTACGTAAATAACTGTAAATGGACTCAGAGGCTGAAGGCCCTGAGGACCCCACCTATAATACATCTGCAAACTGTAGCTTGTAAAGTGGGATAATTGTAGGGGTCCTAGTGCTACACTGCGTACTTTGAACGAAAACAAGTTTTCCTTGTTTTCCGTAATTTTGTTTTAAGGCAGAAAGGCAAATATATTCCCTGTTATTCCATAATGTCCGGAATCAAAATTTTTCTCTGCATATTTTAAAACTAAGATGAATTGCAATTTGTTTCTCTTTGCTCCAGTGAAAGTGACGTGAAACATCAATTTTAACCTGTAACATCACTGGGAGCACAAGCTACTTAGTGACTTTTTTACCGCTAAAATAACGCATATTATTCCTTGCTAAACCTAAATTTATAATCTGCATCGAAAAAGAGCTTGTGCTACATAATGTCTGCAAGAATTAAGACAGGATCAATTTGCTAAATCTTACTCAATTGCTCCCGCCCCCACTGTAGAAAGTAGAAAATCTATTTCCAGCCCCATAAATTATTTGTTATAGAATTTAGTCCTGCAAGGATATAGGAGAGTTTGGCTGTAATGAAGTGTTTATTTGTGACAATCAGCTCATAGAGTTCATTTCTGAGTTATGTCATTGTCTCTAGTTCTATTTTTAGATTGTTGACATGTGAAGAAAACTGGTGTTAGTGACAAGGCCTCAGAGAAACACCAGTTTGGTGGGGAGAGCAAGGGCTGCCACCATTTTAATGAAGAAAAGCCAGTTAAAATGGATAACCAAAATGGTCTTGAAGTAAAAATAAACTTGCAGAATGCCAACATGCAGTTAGTTGACTAGAAGTGCAAAAAAGTCATACGTTCTTTTTTTTATTTGTTTTGCCTTATATGGTGGGCTGAATAATGGCTGTCAGAGATGCCCAACCCTGAATCTTCAGAACCCATGATATGTTTCTTACCTGGTAAAGAGATTTTGCAGATATAATTGGTTTAAGGATCTGGAGATGGGTGATTATCCTGGATTATCTGGGTGGATCCTCTGGAACTCCTTATAAAAAAGGAAGCAAGAGGGTCAGTCTGAGAAGAGGTGATGACCAAAGCAGAGGTGAGAAAGAAAAGTGAGAGAGAGATTTGAAAAGGCTACACTGCTGGCTTTGAAGATGGAGGAAGGAACCAGGATTCAGCAGCCTCTAGAAGCTGGAAAAGTAAGGAAACAGATTCTCCCAAAGAGCCTGCAAAGGAATGCAGCCCTGCCAGCACCCTGATTTTACAATCTTAACGTCCAGCACTGAAGGATAATTAATTTGCGTAGGTTCAAGTTACTAGGTCTGTTGTAATTTCTTACAGAAGCAACATGAAATGGGTATTCTTTGGGTTGATATTTTGTGCTGCATCGATGTGTGCCTCAAGTTCTCCTTGCAGCAGCCCCTTCAGCCTCGCCCATTGCTTCCTCTGAGGTCCTGCCTAACAGCTTGATTTATCTTATATTGAGTTTCTTTTTGGTTATCAAGACCAGAAATCTACTTACACAATTCACAGAACACAAAATGAAAGCCAAAACCACAACAGATACTTGAGAAAACCATGACCTCCAGGAAGACAGGGTCATGTTTTGTTTACCACTCTTTTCTTAGTGCCTAGCTCACTGCCTTGCAGTGTTGCATAGATTATTAGAATGTTAAATAAAAGAACAAATGAGTAGAATATGGTTTCTCCTGACTGTAGCTTGGTGGTTGCAGAAGTAAGGGGCATGCAAATTTCCTCCCTATAAGCCACCAGGAAACAGAAGGACTGCCCTACCTTGAGAAGGAAGAAAGTCTTAGTCCAAATAAATTTGTATGTATGCATCAAAGACTATGAAAACATTAAAGAAACACAGGAAAAACAATTTTGTTTTACAAATAATATTTGTGTGGTCACACGGTATGACAAACAAACTCTGAAAGGACCAATGTATATAGGTGAGTTTACATAACAAAGCCTCAAACTACCAACACTGTATTTCCAATTCTTCTCTCCTTTCTGAATAAGCCAAAATAATGATTCCGGGCCTTAATTTCCTTTTTTTCTCCTCAAGAAATGGATATAGATCCTGTGATGCATGGCTGAAATTACTTTTGTACAGATAAGAATGAATAATGGAATTTTCCACAAGGCCCACTTCTTTCTAATCACTGCAAAATTATCTTCAGGCTTGGAATTGGAATAATTTAATTTGGCTTGAAGTAGAAACTTTTATTACTCTAATATGCCTTCTATTTTTAAACAGAATACAGTGCCACATTTTGACCAGTCCTAGAAGATGAAGTTTTATTTGTCAAAGTCACCATTATGTTGTCCACATAATGTTATCCTCCTGTTTTCTCTGTTTCTGCTTCCTGGGAAAATTAGTGCTAGGAAAATTAGTTAGGAAGAACTCCAATGAAAGATGATACATGTAAATGATATCAGAACTCTGGTAAGTATAATTTCCCCAGATGGTGTTGAGACACTTTGGAGGAATCCTTCCTTCTCTTATTGTTTTTCTATATTGGAAAAGTGGTGATATGTAATCCTTGCTTGACTATCTACAGAAAATGAGGAAAATTTATTTTTTTCTAATTTTAATTATCTGGAAATCACAGTAGAGAAAGGATTATGATTATAACTCTTTGTTGTAGACAATGGTGAGCCCAGGTCATAGCCACTTTTATATAGGAGAAGGACCAGTGAGAAGCAAGGATTTAGAGGGGAAGGCAGATATGTTTATTCTATGTCATTTCTTTGTTTAAAGAAAGAATTTCTGCATAGAAGAAGGAACTCTGTAGGATTTTAACCTGCATTAAGTTCTCAAGGATTAAGTTCTCTTGTTCTCAAGGATTTATTTTACCACACAGGAGGATAAATGTGATTATTTGCCACACAAAATTGTTATAATTGTAGGGCCATTATTTGTGGAAGTTTTTCCTTACCTTTTTGAACCTGAAGTCTTAAAAGCAATATGTATGTCTTTTATATGACATGGGTTATCCTGCTATCTGAAATACTCTCTCTTTAGGCAGATATCGTTCTCTGAGACCCCATCACAAATCTGTCTTGCTTAACAATGTGCTTGGCACTTTGCATGCATTAAATTGTCAAATTTTGTAAAGGATGAAACAGTAATGCTGAGAGGTTAACTAACTTAACCAGGTCATACATATAATACTGCTCCATTCCCTCTCCCTTCTGGGCACAACTTTTCTTAACCATCCTACAATTCATTAATCTTCCTCTGAATTCCTACAACTCTTTTATGAGCTGTGCCATGCAATTTAGTACTTAATTATACTCTTCCTCATAGTGACTCTACTTTTTCACACATTTCAGTGTCATCATCCCAGCATCCCAGCATCTTACCATGAAATAGGAGCATAGTGCTTTTTCTTTTATACTTACTCAGCATTGCCTAGAGCTGAGATTTTGATAGATCTTTAATGATATTTGTTGGCTTGAATAAAATAAAACCTTAAATGATCTTACAAAAACTAATACTGTGTACTGGCAACACATTTTATTTGATGGAGGACTATATTTTGGCTACACCTCATATACTGTATTACCTATTTGTATGTTGGACTGTAATTGTATAATACAGAGCATTTCTGTGGCAATTGGAAAAAAAAAATCATTACCCAGAAGATAGTCTAATCATTTCTAATACAAGTCTGTGATAAAACATTCACAAAACTATGGAGTTATTTTCCATCATATCAAGAAATCATAAATTCATCAAGAGTAATTTCTCAGGTGGTAAGGAGTTTAGCAGAAGTGCAGACATTTTGCTTTGCAGAAATATATATATGCTCTATGGTTATAATTGATAGCTTTCATGATTTACTGCTTCTGATGTTCCAGCCACCTTTGTAAACTCCATCCCATGTATTGCACCATTTAGTTCTTATAAGAACTCTGTGAGGTAATGCTCTTGCGATCTTATTTTACTTACTAGGGAACTGAGGCAAAGAGAGACCGAGTCGTTCACTCAAAATGACATAAAAAATGGTAGAACTATGACTTGAGTTCAGGTAGTTTAACTCAGGAGTTCATGCTCTCTGTACAAAATGTGAAGTCACTTTCTTAAAACAAGAGCATGAAACTATTATTTAATCTTAAATTAATACACATTTTTTTGCCTCCTTCCCTGTTCCCCTATCCACAAACATACTAATATTTGTTAGGAACATGCCTCCAAGTATTTGCTTTCTGTTTACAGGAAAAGCATGTATTCATGATTCCTAAATTCAATATTTTCTAAACCCTTTCAGATGGCATGTCACCCTTTCATAACAAACATTTTCTAAAACAGTCTACTTTCTTGAAATGAAATTCATAGATAATGTAACCTACCTATGCATATAAATAGAAAAACATCAATGAAATGACTTGGCTCTGATATACAGGAGAAATAAAAGCAGTTTATAATGATATCTGTTTTAATAAGCAAAGGCAGTAACATGCCTATACTATAAATGACGAAGTAGTTAGAAAGTTATACCTGTTGGTACAATCACCATGGATGGAGATTGACAGGTAGCTTTTACTTGTGGCTCAAATACTATGACTAGCATTACTCTTGATGATGAGATTTCCTGAATTAGTGACCAAATTTTGGTTAAGTTTTAGAAAAGAACAAGAAAGAGTTTCCCTCGATTGCCTTGACCCTGTATTTGTTCCATTGTAAGAAATACATTTTCACATTTCTGAAATTAGCATGTGTTACAAGAGCCGTCAGCCAGGTGCCAGGAATGACGCAGTTGTTATTGTCACTGCCTCAGCACGTGCAAACTTCCTTATTGTTACTGATTTCACTTCTGGACTGCCTGAAGAAGGGATGTAACCACTGGTTATTGTCTGAAAACTTTCTATCAGTATCGTTGGAAGGCTCAAAAGAGTACCAACATCAAAACTTACATAATTGGTGTTGGTGGCTTTGAAGAAAATCCTAGACACCAGAGTTGAGCACTGTTTTAAGAAACGTATCATCAAAATGGTTGGCAGCAGAGAGGGTAATACTGTTTGAGAAAAACATGGATATTGACAACCCTAAGTCAAAACCTGTTTAAGAAAATTTTCTGAACAGGAAGAAGTTTTGGAAATACCTTAATTTACTTTGCTTTTGTTTTTCCTTATATATGTTCTATAAGATACTTGATTTATGTCTAAATAAATGTACAAGGGTTCTTAATTTAAAGATAAAATAAAAATTATGTATAAAAATGCATGGGTGTCAGTTTAATTGGCAATATTTTTCTTTTTCTTTTTGTTCTTTTCTTGGTGATATTTAAATAATACTATATTTTACAACTGATGAAATTAGAGTAAGTGCCATAATTTCCTTCCTGAAAAATTCATTGAGTAGTAAAAACAGTGCAAACATTTAGTTTTTATATGTAAAATGATGTTAAATTCCAAGCTCAGATAAACACACAAATCGGTTTTCTCCCTTAGAAATGGGGACATTTTTGTTGATGAGAACTTCATGCATGACATCTAGCATTCCTGACTCCACCTAATGAAAGCCAATAAAACCCCCGTTCTGTTTAAATAACCAAAATACAGTTCTACTAATTTCCAAGAGACCCCGTGAGGAAGGTACCACTCCTACTGGAAATCTTAAATTCTTAGCGGGTATGCTATTCCCATTGGTTTCACTAGATGGAGCCAAGGGTCTTTAAGAAAGGGATATGTCTCATCTATGACAGAAGAACTTTGGAATGATCGTTTAGTATAAATGAAATATTTAATTTAGATTGAATTGTAATATTTCATTTCCACTAAGCTGTAGTTGTTACAAAATAGTTTTTTCAAGTAGGTTTAGGTTTGTTTTGATGGCTTCCAATAACTGAATCAGGCAAGAGTATCTCATATGACCCTGCACACTCTAACAAGGTCCCCACAGTGTACAGTCCCATACACTGTAGTCATGGACCTGATGTCAAGTTTGAGCTCTGCTACTCATTACCTGTTTTACCCGAGCAAGTCACATCATCTCTCTGAGCCATAATTTTGTCGGTAAAATAGAGATTATAATACACTTTACATGCCTATTAAGAAGATGAAATAAGCCCTGGCTCATGTGGCTCAGTGGATTGAGGGCTGGCCTGGGAACTAAATAGTCACCAATTTGATTCCCAGCCAAGGCACATGCCTGGGTTCCAGGCCAGGTCCCCAGTTGGGGGCACCTGGGAGACAACCACACATTAATGTTTCTCTCCCTCTCATTCTCCCTCCCACCCCCCTTCCCCTCTATCTAAAAATAAATATTTAAAAAAGAAGAAGAGGAAATATGGTTTGTTAAGTGTTTAGCACTATAAGCCTTCAATGAATACAAGCTGGTAGTATTTTTGTATTTTTTATGCTAAAACACACTAAAATTAAACTATTGTACACGGTATAATCAGACACTAAATTCCATTATAAGACACTTAAGTGTCGAGGAGTTCAGAAAAGAAAGACATTCATGTGTATTAGAGTGATCTGTAAGTTTCATGGAGGAAAGGAGACTTGACTTATATCCTGCTATGGGTAACAGTTGAATAGCTTGAGAAAGGAATGAGGCATGAAGACATAGTATTTATACTTGTCTACTGCTCCCCTGCTTTAACATGCATTCTAGACCCGCACTGTCCAATACAGCAGCCACTAGCAACATGTGGCTATTTAAATTTCATTAAAACAAATACAATGAAAATTTCAGTTCATTCATTACATTAACTTCATTTCAAGTGCTCAGTAGCAACATCTGGCTAGTGGCTACTGTACTGGACAGCTTACAATATTTCACCGTGGACAATGCTGTCCTAGACATAGTTTCTTCATGTGGCAGAAAAAAAGGGAGCTTGTGAGAACTAAAATGCCATACCACAGAAACAGCAGGCCACTACTTTATAAAGGTATTAAGGACAAAATTACTTATGAAAGACTAACTTAAGCAGCCATGGGAGATTTAATATATTAACCTAAACAGAACACATCACTTATATGAGACAAGTGCCCTCAGTGGACGCATTTATTACATGTGGGACAGGTTTAAGAAATAATAACTTCTGCTACTGCTGATCTTTCTAACTTAAGAGCATTTCCAACCTCTCAGACTTGGGGCTCAGAGATTTCATTTGCAGATGAATGGACTCAAGGATAAAAGAGCTCTAAAAAATAAATATTTCATTAGTTTTTACTGTTCTATCTTAAGAAAGAAGTCTTGAAAACAAAGGCTTGTTATCAGGAACTACATGAAGTCCAATTTGGAAATAATTCTAACACACTCGGAGAAGAGAGAGGCAATCTACATCCTTACCACTTAACATATCATCTGCCCAACATGAAGATGGAGTTAAGGTTGCTAATCAACTGACCCTGAGATGGGGAGATTTTCCTGGATTGTCTGAGCGGGTCCAATGTGATCATAAGAGACTTTTAAAGTGGAAGAAGGAAGCAGAAGAGGTCAGAGTGATGCAGCGTGGAGAGAACAGTACCAGCATTTCTAGCTTTGAAAGAAACTGGAAAGGGCAGGGAAATGGATTTTTCCCTGGAGGCCCCAGAAAGGATTGCAGCCCTGATGATGCCTTGAGTTTAGCCCTGTGAACTCCATTTTGGACTTCTGATCTCCAGAACTCTTAAGTTATTAAACTTGTGTTGTTTTATACTTCTAAATTTGTGGTTATTCAATACAGCTGCTTTAGAAAGCTAAACTAATATGTAAAGCATTTAACACATTTTCTGATATTTAGTGTTCACGCAATACTGTTAGCTAAGTTAGTTCCAGTTTTGGAACACAGAGGGAGCATTTGACTTTTTCTGTGTTATGAGAGGTGGGTGAGAGAAGAGGAGCCATTCTCTCCCTCACTATCTCTTCACTAACACCCTTCTCAATCGTTTAACTCCTGAATAAAATATTTTTGGATATCTCAGCCTACATGTAGTATTTTTTTTAACATTTAGGCATTGTTTGTTCATCTATTATTATTACTTGTTTTGTTTTACCTGGTCTTGAGTTATTTATGAATTTATTTTACTTGTCCCTCATAGTTTGGAAGTAAATTGAACATGAAGACAATTTTTACTAGCTTTTCTATTCCCAGGATGGTATCAGTTTGCATAAAGTAGGTAATAATGATTAAATATTGTTCACTAATAATATGGGAAAAGAAGTAAAGTCAAGGAGTTTTCTTATGTGACCTAAGAATTCCATAGTCATATCTACTCACATGCTAATAGCAAAACTTGGTCTGTAAAGGAGGCAGAGAGAAATTAGTCTCTAGCTAATGTGGTTTGTGCTCACCTAAAATTCTAGAAGAAGAGAGGAATATTGGTGGACAAAAAGCAGTTTTTCCCTTTACTGGTTTTAAGAATTATTTCAGCCAACTAAAAATGATCTGTAATTATGAGTTTAGAGAGCTATTAGGGAACAAAATGCCCCAAAGGTATGCTAAACTAGAAATGTAGGTAAACTCTCTCATCCTGAAAGGCTATATGAATTTTAAAAAATTACTCCTTGATTTTGATTTTCATAGAATTTGAGCTTATTAATCTTACAACTATTATGAGTAAAATATATTTGGCTATCTAGGACCAAAATTTTTAGAGTGTAAGCCAAGTTTGGTCAGTTTGTAGAGTCTGCCCTTTGGAATGTCCTCGTTTTTGAATTCCTGGCTTTAAGGGCAAACAGAGCGAGGAAGAACAAAGCAAAAGAAATGCGTGCCACACTTGTGGGTGGTAGAGAGGTCGGAGGAGGTAAACACAGAGTTCTGAGTGCAGTTACAAATATACAGTACTTCAAGTTGTGGGTGAATTTGTAATGTACATTGGTTGGACCATCAAGGATTTTTAAGAAGAAGAAACAAACAGAAATTCCTAAGTGATTTAATCTTCTGGAGGCTGTTCTCCAGTGTTAAGTCTTTAGTTAATGCAGAAGCCACAGAAGCATGTGGGTAAGTTACTTTAGAAGGTAGGTGAGTGCTTCTTTTTTCCTAAATGAGTCACAAGACATTCTAAGCAGAAAGGACATAATCCAAAAATATATAAATCTAGTTATAGATTAGGTATAGATGCAGGTGGCCAGAGACTGAGACAGAGATAGAGACAGGGCAGCAACAGATACAGAGATGAGGGAGATTTCTCCCATTCAACTTGTACTAAATAAGATCTCCAAAACTAGAACACAACTTTCACAACTACTTTTTTTCTCACCAAAGGTGTCCAAGATAAAATCTCAGAGCATACCTTTAACAATTATTAATGTTGACATGGATAGTTCCACAGTATACTGTGAATTAAAATTGAGAAAGTAAAATTAGTATGGTCTGCAAGAGAGTTACTTAACACATATTGCTGTTTTCTGAGACTGCTAGTATCTTAGCGATGGGCAAGGATACTATGGACTGTTAGGTGAAAATACAATTGTGGAATTTCAATGAACTGCCAGTCTGCTGATAGTTCGTTTTTGTTCAGACCACTTTTTAAATTTGGCGGTTATTCATAAGTCTTAGTCCAGAAAATTTTTATTGGAAAGATGTGTACCATGTGAAGAGAGTAAAGAGAAGGCAGGCCTTTACATCGTCTAGAAAGAGACTTTATTCAGCACTAAACTACTATATTTGTACCTTCAGAGTTTGCTGTGGTCCTTTGGGGTCCAAAGTCCCAATTAGAGGAACAACTGGAATAATAGAATTATGTTGGAACACTAAGTTTCAAGTCATACACTTTAGGTGACTATTGCTGTTAGTCCTTAGTAGTACTCATTTTCTTTCATGTTTGACTCCTTTTCTTTCATGTTTGAATATTATTTTCATACAAACATACAGAGAAAGAAAAAGCCCAACTTCAAATGTACAAGTTTCTTTAACTTCTGAATATATAATTTATCACTCTTTTTGGTAAACTTTTATAGTAGTGAAGAGCTGGAGATTTTTAGAATTCAGAGGGATTTTGTATAATATTTAGCAATGGCTTAATAAGCATCATGACATACACTTATCCCTCCTTTCTCCTCCTGCTAAAGATCTACTTTGTGTGATTATTTTCCTAACTGTTATGTCTCAGGCTATTAAGTCTAGTGAAGGGAGCTTGGCCTTCTACTAACTTACTACTGCTGGTGTCAAAGAACTATTGTCCTTACCCCACTCCTCCCACCCTTTGAATCTAAGTCCAAAATAAATGAATGGTAACAAGTTTTCTTCACTGCTTTTTAGTATAGAGTTTCAGTTCAGGAAAGTTCTGTTCAAGAATGAATTCCAGCAGTGTTCCTTGTGCCAGCAGGCAGCATAAAAGTCTTAGAGTATGGAAGTAAGCCAGAGTAAATTCTGCTCTGAGTGAAGTCATTTATATATGATAAGACATGATTATAATTCTTAATGCAAACTTCATGGCCATCTTAAGAGTTTAAATGATGAACAATAATGGAAAATAAATTTAAAGATGAAATCGTCCCAACTGTGATTTTTTTTTTTAATTCAGATACTACTCAAACACAAAAATGGGGAGGAAAGTCCTAACAGATAGAGCATTCTTTGGTTGTGGAATGGTGGACTAATGAAGTAATCAGGCTAAAAGGTTTTGGAGTGAGTGTATGTGTGAGGAGAGCAAGAGAGAGAGAAGGCAACATTTTCTAGGGTAGGCTTCTGCCTTGGAGGTGAAAGGTGGTCCTGAGAATCCACCTGGAAAAGTCTTCATTCTTTTATTCTTTTCCTTCCTAGAGATGGCAAGTCCTTCCTGGAAGCCATGGCATTACCCACGTGGAGCTAGGCTGTGTAACCCACTGTTTCAGGAGCAGGGAGATCCAGTCCTACTGAGGGTCATGCTCATTTGGTATGTTTCTGTGTTACCTCTTCTATCAGATGTCTGTGTATTCTAAGAGGGAAGAACTATTTTATTTAATTCTTCATACATTTACTTTTGATCTTCCAATTCCGCTTCCACTCCACAACTAGACTGATCTGATAAGTAGTGTTTGCTTAGGTAACATCTTTACTTAAAACTCTTCAATGGCTGATTATTTCTTAGGGTAAAATTCAACTTCCTTTACCTCACCCCAGGCTCTCTCTCTCTCTGCCCTCTAGACACAGTCATTTCCACATTTTGGCCAAGTCCTTTCCTGCCTTGGGTCCTTTTTATGCAGTTTGCTGTGCCTCTAATTCTCCTTACCTCCATCCTCCCCACCTCCACCCCCCTGCCCTCCTCTCCCTTTTCACTGGGTTCCTGGCTACCTGCTACTCATTTTCATCAATTCAAAAGTCACTTCCCCAGAGAATACTTTCTTGAGTCTCTCTGCTAAGTTAGGGCCCTTCCCCATCCTTACACACTTTCACCATACTCTTCATCCTCATTTATCATGTTTACTACAATTGTAGTTCACTATTTAATATGTTTCCCTTGATAGATTGTAGTACTTGAAGTACAGTACCTAGAACAGCATCTGGCACTTTGTAGGCATTCGGTATATGTTTCTTGAGTGAATGGATGATCCAACAAGAGACTGACTGGATGGTTGAATGGCTGGCTGGTGTGATTCCATTTTGCACACATACCCCACCTCCCAGGGTGTCAGGTAAGACAGCAGGGGACAGGTGTTGGTGATAACTCCCATATGGCACAGAACAGTCAGGGTGGAGCAGGGTTGATGGGAGAGAGGGGCTGCTAAACCCTTTTCTTTCTCCTCCCCATCACACCTACCTCCCCAAGACCAACCCTGCTCCCAACATCCCAGACCAACCAGAAGCTCAGTGGATGCTGAGCTGGGCCAGGGCCCCTCAGGACCTCCACAGAGCTGCCTTCTGGTGCTATGCAGCCTCCCCACTCAGAGTTCGAGGGCTGGGCTAGCTTGTGGGCAGGGGGGCCGATGGTACTGCTGACCCAACACTGCTCTTTTTGTGTTTGGTTTTTTGTTTGTGTTTGTTCTGTTTTATTTTTTTTAATTCTTTACTTTTGATAATGTGAAGATCTTTCCTGATGAAAGATAAAGCAACATTTGGACACAGGAAAAAAAAACAACCACTTCCTTTTCTTAGAGGAAGTTATGTTCAGAAGGGCCAGAGATCAAATAGCAAAAACCATATCCTGAAGAAGAGTGAGGACTTTGAAATGAATGATGAGCTAGGGCTGTAGTGGTTGCTGAGGGGCAGAATCAAGCAAAGAACCAGGCAGAGATGCTTAAATGAAGAGCATGAATCAAAACAGGTGAAACAAAGGCCCTCCCAGTAGTTCCAGATACAAGGTGCCAAAGCCTGGGGAGTCTTCTGTGAGTTCCACTCACATTTGCATGGGTGAAATGTTCATTTTAAGGCCCCAGTTGAGGTTGTAAAGTATTTACCCTCACTTTTAAAATACACTTCCATATTTCCTTATGTGAACTCTTTACAGTCCCATGAATTTGAAATTCAGAAATTTTTGGATTTTAGAAAGGAGATAGATGGAATAGATATATCCTGAATTAATTACTATCACTGGTGAGTTCTGAGGAAGCCCTTGTTATCAAACCCATTAATAGTCATGCAATGAAATGTAGAAAATCCACAGTGAGTGGGATAAATAAACACTCTCCAGAGCCTCCGGATCATTTCAGGTCAGGTTTTGCCGCCAAATGAGATACAAAAATACTTTCAGAGTTTTTTGTATTTGGAACTTCTGGGTGAGCGATTGTGGTACAAAGAGCTGTGTGCTTCTGGCACCCTGTTAATTCCTGTTTGACTGATTCTCAGCAGCAGGGGAAGAGCTGCTCTGGTTTTCTGACTCAGGTTCCTCAGCTCTGCTGGGAAATCCTCAGTCCTCCAGCACTCATCTTCCTGGCCTTTTTCTTAGGCTACTCAGAGAAGGTTGTTGGTCTACACTCTTTGTTAAGTGTCTGCTGTGTTCAGGGTTCAGACAGGAGATAGAAAAATGGAAGATGGGTTTACCCTTCTTTAGGTAAAACTCTATCCTGGACACCTAACCTGAGCTCCATGTCTTATTTTCAACTGCATATTATGCAGGTCCACTTAGCATTCAAAAGTAAAATAGGCCCTGGCTGGTGTAGCTCGGTGGATTGAGCACAGACCTGTGAACCAAAGGGTCACCTGTTTAATTCCCAGTCAGGGCACATGCCTGGGTTGCAGGCCAGGTGCGTGAGAGGCAACCACGCACTGATGTTTCTCTCCCTCTCTTTCTCTCTCCCTTACCCTCTCTCTAAAAATAAACACATAAAATCTTTTAAAACAATTTAGAAAAAGCAAAACAGATCACCCTCTTTCAAGCTAGAATCAAACAAAAAGCAAAATCTATTACTTATGATCCTTTTCACTGTCCATGGAATGACCCAAGCTAGAATCAAACTTTCACTGTCTTTACTTTTCACAGGTGGTTGCACTCAATGCTGTTGAAGTGCTCACAGGGGTGCCCTTCTTTCCCTTCCCAGGCCTTCATTACCTCGGCTGGTTTCACCTCCCAAGTCTCCTCTCTGTCCCTTATTTTATGCTCTCTCTTACCCACCCACCTCTTTCATACCAACCCTAGTCATTTTTAGTAATAAAGTATTTTCAACATATCATTTGCTTTAAAAAATCCTCATTGTTTTTAAAAATGTCAACATCCTGAAAAATAAAGAAAGGTTGAGGAACTTTCTAGTTAAAGGACATTAAAAAGACAACAAAATGAAATGCAACACATGAGCCTGGATCTAGTCCTGTAAAAGACAAAAACTGGCATACTACAGAGGTCATTGTTAGGGCAATTGACAAAATTGGAATAAATGAAAGCATTGTATCAACATTAAAATTTCCTGAATTTGATAACCGTCACATGATTATAAAAGAGAATGTCGTTATTCTTGGAAAATATACACTGGACTATTAAAGGATAAAGAAATTACTCCAGTTCAGGAAAAAATATGTGTGTAAATATGTGTGAGTATATATGTGTGCATGTGTTTGTGTATGTGTGTACACATACACATGAACATCTATATCCATGTCTAAATAATATATATGTTTACAAAGAGAGAATAATGAAGCAAATGTGGCAAAATAGTTTGAGTGGTAAATCTGGGTAAAGCGTATATAGGAGTTCATTGTACTATTTTTTCTGTAAGTCTGAATTATTTCAATATTAAAATATTTTAAAATCAATTTTCAAATATTAAACTTGTATTACTATTAATCCAAACAACAAACTTTATTGTAAGACACACACAATTTTACCAACTTTCCACTGCCCGTGTAAAGAAGTGTTCATCTCTTCAGCATCATGTTCTGGGACTTTCTATAATCTCTTCTCAACTTAGTTTTTTCTTCTACAGGCGCTGCTTATTCTCTGTGCCGAAATGCTCACCATTCCCCCTCCTGCTGCTCTCTCTACAAGGTGCACTCTCAGTGTTCCCCCACTGGTGACCCCTACGCCTGCTTTGAGACTGAGCTCAGGATTCACTTCCTCTGCAGCACACTGCTCTACAACTGAAGGCAGAGTCACCACTTGTCTCCTGCTGTGCACTGAAAGTCTGTGCTCCCTGAAATTCTTATGTTGGAACCCTAACCCGAATGTGATAGTATTCAGAGATGGGACCTTTGGGAGGTAATTAGGGTTACATGAGGCCATGAGAATGGAGTTCTAAGAAGAAGAAACACCAAAGAGCTTGTCTCTCTGCCATGTGAGGACACAGCAAGAAGGTGACTCACTGCAACCCAGGAAAAAAGTTCTCACCAGGAACCGAACCTGCTGGCACCTCGATCCTGGCCTTCCTAAGCTCCAGAGTGGAGAAAGCACACTTCTCTTTGGTAAGTCATGCAGTCTGTGGTATTTTGTTAGGGAAGCCCAAGCAGATAATGCACCTCCTCTGTGTACTCACAGCACATGGCTTAGGGGTAAGCTGTAGCAGTTAGGACTCTGTCTTATAACTGGTTGCTGATGGAGAGTGAACCCTGAGGGCAGCAGCTGTGTGCTTTATCTTTCTGTCAAATCCCTTCCATCTTTTAAGGGCCAGCTGTGTCCTCCTTCAGAAAACTTCCCCTGACCAGTGATTGTGTCCTCTGTGATTTATCTTCTTCCAAACTCTCACAATGCTGGTGCCTGAACTATTTAACCGATTACCATCTTGTTGGTATTTTTCAAATTTCTCAATAAGTAATACATTACATATGTCAAAGCTGAAAATGTAAAAACTGTCTTGTCATTACTGACCCCTATATTCCCTGAACATCCACACATCACCTTACTCTCAATTCCATTATTTCTCCTGTGAAGCCAAGGCTTGAGCTACATGGTCTCTAAAGTTCCTTTCAGCCTGAGAGCACTAAGACCTTAACCCAGAAAATTTTATTTTGCTTTTCAATTTACATTTTGTTTTTCAATTACAGTTTATATTCAATATTATTTTGCATTAGTTCAGTTGTACAGTATGGTGGTTAGACAATCATATACTTTAAAAAGTAATCCCCCAATTATTTCAAGTACCCACCTGGCATCATACATAGTTATTACAATATTATTGACTATATTCTCTATGCTGTACTTTACATCCAATGTCTATTTTGTAACTACCAACCTGAACTTAATCTCTTCACCTTTTATGCTCAGCCTCCCAAGCACCCTCCTTTCTGGCAACCATCAGTCTGTTCTCTGTATCTATGAGACAGTTTCTAAATTTTTGTTTGTTCATTTATTTTGTTCTTTAGACTCCACATATGGATTTCCATGTGAAATCACATGGTATTTGTCTTTTTGTGACTGACTTATTTCACTTAGCATGATACCCTCTAGGCCCATCCACGCTGTTGCAAATGGTAAGGTTTCGATCTTTTTTATGGCTGAGTAATATTACATTGTATATATGGAATATGCCACTGCCTTTTTTATCTATTCATCTATTGATGGGCACTTGGGTTGCTTTCATATCTATTGTAAATAACACTGAATGAATATAGGGGTGCATATATTCCTTCCAATTAATATCTTGGGTTTCTTCAGACATATACCTAGAAGTGGAATTGTGCCAATCTGCATTTCCACCAATGGTGCATGAGGGTTCCCTTTTTTCTACCTCCTTGCCAACAATTGTTATTTGTTGATTTTGATGACAGTCTTTTGAGAAGTTTGAAGTGATGCCTGACTGTAGTTTTAATTGCATTTCTCTGATAATTAACTGACACAGATTTTTAAAATAAGGAGTAGCATATGGGGTTGATACACTTTACAGTCCAACAGTACCTGAGTTGGAAACTCACTTTTTTCTCTTTCTATATTCCATTTCTTAATTCTGCCTTACTCCAGCCACTGTTCTAGGTCATGGGAAGGCAGCTGCAAATAATACTGTCAAGGTCCTGACTCTTGTGGTGTTTTCACTCTTGTAGGAAAGATGAACAATTAAAAATACGTACATATGTAAGTAAATAATGTAATTTTGGATGGTGATAATTACCCTGCATAAATATAAAGCAAGGCAAGAGATTAATGAGTAAAGGGGTATAGAAGATGTATTAAATAGTGAGTTGGGGAACACTCTGGGAGTTCCTACTGGAGAGAGACCAAAACAAGTCTGGGCAAGAGCATTCCACGTTCCAGACAGAAGGCAGGCTGTGTAAAGGTCCAGAGGATCAAAGGAAAGCAGAGGATCAAAGCCCATGTTCTGCAACTTGCTTTTTTCACCTGATTTTAGAGATACACTGATCTTATTCATTCTTTTATATAGGTGCATTTTATTCTATTATATGCATGTTCCATGATTTATTTAGCAGTCCTCTATTGGTAGACCTGTGGGTTGTTGCCAATCTTCTGTTGTCCTAGGCAAAAAGTTGCAAAATGAAATTGTCAGCGTGGCCTGCTAGGATCAAACAGTATCTGAGCTGGAAAGACAACTCTGCCTTCGTTTCTTCTCTTCTCTCACTTTTTACTTCTCTTATATTTTGCTGACTATTTTAGTCATTAGGGATACAGCAGTGAACTAGCCCCAGCTCCCTGTGCTCAAGAAGCTTATTTTCTGATGGGAAAAAGAGACAATATGAAAATGAACATGTATGTTAAAAGGATATAGTTTTGGATTGTGACAAAGGCTGAAAAAGCAGTAAAGCAGGACAGGACATCATACTGCTTTGTAAATATGTTTATGGAGCACTTAGTAAATTGGGTTAGAATTTATCTGTTTTTGATAGTTAGTAATAATGATTGGCTCCTTAAAACCCATAAATGTGAGCATCTCTTTTTCAGGATTTAAAAATTTTAATTAAAATTGACATACAATATTACAATATTGACATACAATATATTGACATACAATATTACTTTCAGGTGTACAACATAGTGATCATGTTACCAAACCCTGCCATGGGGGAGCCCTACTGCCCCCGGCCTACAAGCTAAGACTCTAAAGACAGTGTTCGGTGGAAAGGAAAGAATCATTTAAGCGTGCAACTTGAAATAAAGACAGCTGCTTTCTGCCCCCAAGCCCATTCCCTGGCAAATAAGGCACAATCAGAAAAACAAACCTTACCCCACTCTGCTAGGCCAGGCTAGCTCTAGGCCACACCTAGAATTCCCTTTCCCTTTTGAAGTACCATCCTTGGGAAAGACACAGGTGGCGGAAGCATGCTTCCAGTCATGACGGGTTTGAGGCCTCTCCTCTGTTTCCCAGGCCTGCAGAGCCTGGGCTGGCAGCAGGAACCACAGCAGCAGCTGCAGCAGCTCTGCTGCCACGGCCCACACCAGAGCACGTATGGGTGGCAGGCCAGCCAGGCCAGGACCGGCTTCTCATGCCGGGGAGGGGTGCAGGGTTTGCCCTGGCCTGCCAGCACCTAGGCCTCATTGGCCTGGGCTTTCTCCCCTTCTCCCTATTTGAACTTGCTGTGCTCCAGGCAGACCTTGAAGCCCTGGGGAAGGGTGCCAGGAACTCCCCAGACCATGGGGTTCCTGCTGGCCTGGGAGCCTGAGACTCCCATGTATGATCAGCCAGGGGAGGGGGCTGCAAAGCATCCTATGCTATTTAAAGACTGCCTTCATAACTTCCCCCCACCCAAAAGAAGAGGGGAGGGAAGGTCCCTCTGTCCAATCACCTCCCTAGCTCTAGCACCCTTCTTTTTAAAAAATAATTAAATTCCTGCATATATTCCCCATTGCCAGGGTGATGCATGTGTACATAGCTCAAATCCCACCCCATTTCTGGGGGGTTGTATCCCACATTATAATTAGATATTTATATACCTTACAAAATGATTGTCCTGGTAAGACTAATACCCATCTGACACTATACAGAGTTATTATAATATTATTGACTATATTCCCTATGCTGTATTTTACATTCTCATGATTATAACTGGAAATTTGACTTCTTATTCCCTTTCACCATTTTTGCCATCCCTGTAAATCCCCTCACATCTGGAGACTATCGATTTATTCTCTGGGCCTATGAGTTTGTCTCTATTTTGTTTGTTCCTTTATTTTGTTTTTAGGTTCTGCGTGTAAGTGAAGTCATATGTTATTTGTCTTTTCTGAGTTATTTCATTTAGCATAACATCCCCGAGGTCCTTTCATGTTTTCACAAATGGCAATATTTTATTCTTCTTACGGCCAAGTAATATTCCATTTGTATATATGTACCACATCTTCTTCATCCATTTTTCTATCAATGGACACTTGGGCTGCTTTTATATCTTGGCTATTATAAATAATGCTACAATGAACATAGGAGCACAAATGACTTTCCAAATTAATGTTTTGGATTCCTTCAGATAAATACCCAGAAGTGGAATTGCTGGGTCATATAGTAGTTCTACTTTTAATGTTTTTGAGGAGACTTCCATACTGGTTTCCACAGTGGCTGCACTGACTTGCAGTCCCACTCAACAGCGGGTAACAGTTCACTCTTCTCCACATGCTTGCCCACACTTGTTGTTCATATGAGTATTTTAAGTGCTTCGCATGCAAATTTTTATAAATTAATTGCTTGCAGAGTTGGACTAACTTATGCTAACTCATATCCTGAATCAGAGAGAAGACTCATAGAGAAGTGAATTATATACAAACATAAGCCCCCAGGCACAGAGCAATTTTCTCACTGTTTACATTGCTTCATTATCTTTGTTTTCAAGGCTCTCAGCCACCCCTTAATGATTTCCTTTCCCCCATTTTTTTCTGTCAGTTTAATCTCGCACCACACCAAGAGTTACTGGTTTGTCTTTTTCTCTTCCGCTCCATATGCTTTCACGATAAGGATAAAAGATTTTGCTGTATTATCAAAAAGCATGACTCTAACAGCAAATTATGTTTTTAACATAGGTTCTAGAATGTTTTGCAATGTGTTTAAATTGGTTGTTGCTCTTTTCCTTATTCAATGTCAAATTTAATTGTTTGTGGTCTCGAGGGTCATGGGAACAAGTTTTCTCTCGTTTGCATTATATGGGTCTTGACTTTCATATTTATCTTACAACCCAAACAAATATTACTCATTCAAATAAAGGGCTACAAGGATTGTTTGGACATCTCATAGGACTTTGATTCAGATCATTTATTCCAATAAAACAGTTTTTCAAGAACATGTCTTCAATTAATTGCTTTCCTGATACCTCGCTTCCTATAAGTTTTATAAGATTCATTTACTCTAAAAATGTTTTAAAATACTGCTCTAGCCTAAATATATTTCAGAAAATTATCACATTATATTAATTCACAAGATAGTGCTATTTTATTTAATAGAAAAATTTTTAAAACAATTATTTTAATAGTATATTCAATTGTATAAAAAATTCATTCTGTAATATTCTTTGACACTTTTCCTTAGCCATTGTTTACCCATTCTTAGTGTAAATGGAGACCAATTGATAGCCTCTTATATGACTATTTTAATACATAAGATGTTTAGGGAGTTGGCCCAAGCTCTAGGCAAGGTGAGTTCCTTTAGGCTTTCATCTTCTCCATGGTTTAAGGGATGCCAATACAAGTTGCATTTAGCAATATTTGCTTCTGATGTATGGCACCAGCATGAGCTACATCCAGGTACAGGTTCAAGAGGCAGATTCTAGTCCCATTGTTTTAGGATTTGTCTTCCAGCCTCAGATTGAAATTCTTCTAGGAGAGAGTTGAGGGGGGTCAGTGAGGGGTAGCCCTGAGCCTGATTTGCCTCCTCTCTTAGATGTACTTGGGAAGATTCTTCCACCTCTTTGGATATCAGTCTCCTCATTGACAAAATGAGGGAATGGCAGGTAGCACTTACTGAACATCACGTGCCAGGTACTGTTCCAAGCACATTAAACATGAACTCTCTTTAATCTTCACAACAAGTCTCTGAGGGTGGAAGATCCAATACACACATATTCTCTCAATCCTCTCCCGCCATCCCCCACGGCTTTCCCCCCATATTGTCACACTACACACGTACACGCATTACTCTATTATGTTGCCGTTTTGTTGGTGTCCTTGCTCTAGAGTGAAAACATCACAAGGGCAGGAATTCCCACCTGCTTTGTTCTCTGTTATTTGTCTAGAACACAATCTGGCACTCAACAAGTATACACTGGGTGTTGAACAAAGGGGACCCAGAGAGATCGAGCAATTTCCTGATGCTCATGGAGCTTGTAAAGGGGCAGAGTTGGGAACTGATCCCAGGTTGTTTGTCTCCAAAACCCAGACTCTAAAGTGCAATGTTATACTGTGTTAAATTAGGCAATTGATGGCTTCTAAAGCTGTGGTTCAAAATGCTGGTTTTACATAAGAATTATATCTGGTGTTTAAAAAAATTCAGATGCCTGCTACTCCCTGCTCTCCCCTATTAAATACTTTGATTCCCCTTTAGTGGGCCTGGAGTCGCTACATTTTGTCCTAAAATTCCCAAATGAACTTAATTTGCACCTAAGGTGGAAAATCAGTGCTTAAACTTTATTCTCAATAACTTTCTTAACTTTATAAAATCTTTGAAATCTATCCTAAGCAGAGTTCAAATTGAGGCTGGAAAACAGAAGGACCAATAGAAGACAGTAGGGCCAACACTTCTGACTTAGGTTCACAATCGAGTTCGTGGATCTTTCTATAAAGACTTTCCAACTCATCTTAATTATGCAGGATTGGCCTGTGGCTCATACCTACAAACTCTGCTATAAGCTGATAATGAGCTAATAATAATCCACATGATTTAAGATCAGTGGTTTAACCATTTAGTGATTTAACCACCTGCCGAAATGCTCTGTTATCTAGAATACATCTTATTTGTAAGAAGTATAATAGTATACAACAGCAAAGGAATAAAAATTAATAATTTCGAGATTATCTTTTGCTTTCAGATATCTGCATCTGACAATATATGGACAGTCTAAACCTCCTCCGGGACTGTTCTTTAGGCAATTGTTTCTTTCTCAGCTTTGAATTAATGAATCCTGCTCTGCTTAATAAGTAGGATTTTTAAAGGTACTTTTCTGGTGAAGCATATCCCTCCAAGTCCGGAGGTGATCATTACCATAGCAACACAATGCGGCAGGTGCTGAATGACCTGAAATTAGAGCTAGCCCACAAAGCTTGGTATTTGGTTGTGCTTAAGGTGACTTCCTGATTCTAAAACTAAAGAATAAATATAAGGTATTTAGCAGATGCCTGTGGAATGGATTGAGCATTCTTTTTTAAGAAATATTCTGTCCAGTTATCTTAACTCATTCACTTTTCTTAAAACTTCTGTGAGTCTCTGTTATTATAGATTCTCCAAGAAGTAAATGCCAATTCAGGATTAAATATGCAAGAGGTTTATTAGGATAATGCCTGTGAGAGAAAATGGGGGAAGAAAATAGGGAATCTGATCATGTCCTTGCTTTCCTTAAAATCCTACAGTGCTTCTTAAGGCCTTTAGAATTCATTTGGCATCTTCAACATGGCCTGTAAGGCTCTGCCTGATACAGCACTACCCACCTTCACAGCCTCAACTGTTGATTCTTTCCCCTTCACCTTCTGCACTCAGATATGTTGGTAAACTATTAACGTCTTGAACCTATCCTCCCCTGTCCTGTTCACAGGCCTTTGCACTTGAAGTTCAGTCCCCACATTTCCATAGCGCTAAATCCTATTCTTACTTTCACATCTCAGTTTAATCCTGACTTATTCTGGGTAACCCTTCCTGTGTCTGTGTTAACAGGCCATTGAATTGGCTCTGACTCCTGGCAACCCTGTGAATGAGTCAAGTCCACCATGTCGTGTCCTCAACAGCCCTGCTCAGCTCCTGTAGACTCCTGCCTGTGCCTTCTTTTATGGAGTCAGTCCATCTCATATCTGGTCTTCCTCTCTTCCTGCTGCCTTTTACTTTTCCCAGCATGATTGTCTTTTCCAAGAAACCCTGACTTCGAATGTTGAGTCTGAAGTAAGACAGCTTCAGCTTTGCCATGTTTGCCTCCAGCATTGTTTTAGCTTAATTTATTCTAGGACCCAGTTTTTTGTCTTTCTAGGGGTCCAGGGTATCTCTGGAAAAAGTGCCCCTATTATATGAACTCAACAGCCAATAGATCCCCTTCCCACTCTTCACCTTCAACCCTCAAAGGGATTTTTTTAAATTTTCATACACAGGAAACACAGATCCTAAAGCCATGTCTGTTGTTGATCTTTCGCACTAATTCCACTATCATTTTGATGTGACTTTATTTATATCTTATTTAATAATCTTGCCAGATTTTTCTTAGTTTTTGGCCTGGTTTCAAGGTATTTGCAACAGCAAGTGCAGCTGGGGAAGTAAAGATATTTCGCCTATTTTCCCTGGTTTGCTTTAATAGCTAAGAACAGCAACTCAATGGGATTTGACATATTGGGTTAGTGGGAAGAACACAAGTTTGGGAGTCACACTCAGTTTGTAATCCCAGCTTCATTCCTTAACATCTGTTCGAATTGACTCTGTGAGTTTCACTTTTTTACCACACAAAAGGGCAGGGAAATCATAGTTGACTTGGAAGAACAGGGTGGTTGCAGGTTATGTAGCTTTGGAAACTTCATGAGATTTTCCTGAGGATTGACGATTATGTTGATGATTATGTTCTCCATGATGATGATCTAGATATACACATGTTTATCACAAAGAGAGCACAGCTTTGTTGGACACCAATAATAGACAACTCCAAGTGGCCCTGAGACCCATTATCCTTTCCTCTATACCTGCATCTCTCCAACTCCCCCACCCATGTGTACCTCAGTCACCCTGAGTTGGCTGGCTGTGTCCTTCCATTGCACAGATGTTCACTGCCCTCCTCCACCCATCCTTATCAATGGGTGGAACATTACAGGGGCAGGGTCTCAGTCTTCCTAGGATGCATGTGGTTCATGTCTGTCTGGCTTATATTGTGGGTAATGAAGAGTCCGGCAATTGTGTGCACTATGCTACTTGTCTCCTTTTCAATTTTCTCTCCATCTACCATACCCCGTTTCATATTTGCACTGTGAGGTACTGAAAATACGTGCTCATGACCCCTTTGCATGACAGCTGGAGACCATATAAGGACACATACCACCTATTCCAGCCTTATGTATTTTTGGAAGCAGCAGAGTTTAACTGGTCCACCCGTGGTGGGAAACAACTGTCCTAGGGTGACCAGTCACCTGAAAGGCAGGAGCCAGGCATTTGTCAGCCCAGGACTATGTTTGGTGGCATCAGAGGAGCACCCTTCAGACACCAACGCTCTTCATCTCCCAAGTCACTGGAAAGACATTCCATGCAGCAACATCTTCACTGATATGTCCCCTAAAGCAAGGAAAAGAGATAGATTTTTTACAGAAGGAAACCCCAAAAGCATGAGACAGTTGGTTGCCTGGATTTTGCAGACTCTCAAGGTCTCACTCTCAGATATTGCTCCAGCAAGTCTGGGGCGGGGGGGCAGGCATGTTTTTGCAAACTTCCATCGCAAGCTGTGATGTGTCCTCCTGGATGAGGACTGCTGTGTATGTCATTTCCAAAATTCCATCAGCTCCTTAGTCCTAGGGACAGGTTAAATTGCGTACATATGTGTTTGCTCCCTTGTTTTATTAGCAGAATTGTATACAATGATTTATTTCTACCTTCTGCCCTGCCTTCATCCCTGAATGCCTTGTATCTTTCATCATTTTTCATAAAACCTAATGCCCTGAGTAACAGTTGGGGTAGGTAGATGGTTTCTTATGAAGCTCAAATATTTGTACAACTTCTGTTGGTCACACTGTGATGCTCTGAGGCATGTTGTGTGATTTCTTTGGGCACTATAAAGGACCATGTTATGGCCATTACTCTCTATTTTACTGCTGTCTGCTGTCTCAAATGCACAACCCATTTATAATTTGCTGTCTGGCATACAGCATGCATGCATATATTTTCCTGGCCCATCACTACTCTAACCTGGAGAGAAGCTTCATCCTGGAAGAACTGAGAGGAGGCAAAGGCAAGAAGACTGAGGAGTAAGAGCCTCTGTAGAGAAGAAGGGAAAATCTGAGGTAAGAGCTCCCTTCAGTTCTTTCTCTAAAAGAAAAACTTTTATTTTTGAAATACTTCAGGGGCTGCTTATACCAAAAGTGTAAAATCTTATGGCCATTACTGTGATCTTCCTGCCAGTTTATCTCTTTAGATCTTGCTGATAATGTTTAAATGATGCCACCATAACACTGTTTGACCATCTGTCTTCATTGCTATGTACTTTCATCCAGTGCTGTGGCTCCATGGGTGTCTTTTGGCTGATGCAGAGGCGGCCAAATCCTGACTGACTGCAGTCATACTTCATGTCTCTTGTGCTTGGCCAAGAAAACCGTTAGGTTCTCTCTTCATTTGTCAACGTAAAGATATTGAGGTCTCCCTGCCACTTAGTGCTGAACTACAGAGCACAAATTAGGGTGAAGACTTAATGGAAAGAAAAGTACAATGTATGAAAATCTAAATGGGGGAAGAGTGCATAAAAGCAAAATGAAGCAGAAAAATTCCTAGAGAGATGAGAAAAATAGATAATATTTTCCTGAATTCATTCTGGTGGAACATTCTATAAAGAAGGAAAAGCCCAAATCAAAATATAACCTTAAGTAGACTTTGAAAAATGATTAGTTCATGCAGTTAGATTTTCACGAAATTTCACATTTACTAAACTCTAGCTTTGCTGTGGGGGTCATTTGTGTGATCTTCAAGTTCAAGGCCTTCTACATAACTCCAGGGAAAACAGATGGGTTTCCCTAAGGGGAGATGAGGAGATTCTAAATGGGTTCGCAGTGCAGGTAGTAAGGAAAGGAAAGTCAGAGGAAGTCCTCTCCAGCTGGTACAGTGTCATCCTTCTCCTGAACAGACCCTGTGTCTCTCACTTCCTTGGTTGCTCAGCACATCACAAAGAGTAAGCTATTAGCCCTTCAGTACAGAAAGAGGTGAGTCAAAGACTTTAACTCCTAGTAAAAGATTAAAATAAATACCCCATGGATTTTTTTCCTCTTCCATCACAGAGTGAAAAATTAGTAAGAGAGAGTTAGAATAAATTCTTGAGCTCCCAAAGGTCAAAGGGAGAGCTGGGGAGACCATAACGGACCCTGAAATGTCTCATGATATTGGGGTTCCAGAAATGTGGAGTTCGAGGAAGCTGGATTTTTCTTGTCAGGACCTTGAGCACATGATTTGCTAGGAGAACCATAAGTGGTATCCACAGGATTACATGGAATTCAGAGTTAAAATCTTGAAAGCATTCTCATAATACTTGACTCCAAAATGCTCACGGTAAATATTTCTATTTGTTGTCGGCAGACCCAGTATTGGTATGTGCTTTCTACCTCATTGGTTATTTTACACATTTTTTTGAAGGTCTTATTTCTGTTATCTATTTTGTCTGCCTAATTTGGGGGGGGCAGTTGAAAGCATTGTGTGTGGTGCCCCAGAGAGCATGTCCATGCACAAGTCCATTTAGGGACACCACTGCCACTTTCGCTGCTTTTAGCACAAAAAGCAGGTCTGTCCTCTGCATTCTCACTTCCACCACAGAGGCCAGAGCAGCACATCAAAGCCAGAAGTACAGCAAGTCATCAGAGTTCAGATTCTTTCCTGCTTCCCTGTGGATGAGTCAAGAATACAAGCATCCTCAATTGCTACAGCAGGAGGGAACACCAGTCCAGCAGAACTAAACAGGAAGCACCAAATTGGCAATTCTTCTGTTTATTTTATGACTATTAAGACAGACATAGTTTTGTTCTTCCAACCAGAGTTGTCAATGAGGCATAGAAAACACCATATAAAAACCTTGCAAGGTGCAGTCATTTTGGTGAGTTTAAACTCTGCAAAAAGATTTAGTGCTGTTTTTCCAGTTATTTTACTTACTACAATTTATGCAATGCTACATTCTTAGGATGTTGGGATTTTACCATATCTTAAGTTATTTTTTAGGCTGTGAACCAGAAACTTAACATTTGCTGCAGTCTATTGAAATCCACATTATGATTTACTTAGACTTTGATTAAATCTCTCAGATATTTCCTTTCCAAATCTGGGAGGATGTACATCCGTTGAGCAGAGTACTTTTATCTCCCCTTAATTTGTGATGGGACGCTAATAGTGTCAGATAAGGCCAGAAAATACTTCAAATGGTACTTCAGAAGTTTGCTCACCTTATCAAAATGTTAATCTTATTATATCAGTTTGTTATCCAATCCATTACATCAGAATAAGTGGTATTGCTTGGTGTCATTGAAGGCAGATAAGCAAAAATGAGTCACAGTATAATAATTTAAACAAGCCTAGTGAAGGAGCAAAAGGGAAGGCAATTTGTATTTTTTATGAATATTTCCAGAAATAGATCAATGAGCCATATTATTTGCATAATTATTTGGAATCGTGTGGTTCCGGAAGACTATTTGGCCTGCTGTTAAAAGGAAATGAATGTTTCTTTTCAGCTTCCTTCATTATTTTTCTCATCCAGCCAGGGGTGTACGACTGGTAGGAGTGGCCCACCCCTAGGATAGGCAGTAAGGGAGAGCTTTGTGTGTAGAAACTTTTAAAGAAATAGAATGGAATAATAATAAATGCTAGTCTGTTTTTATTATCTGGGCAAGGCCAGTGATACTACTCTTCTCTGAAAGAAATCTTTTTTTTTGTTTGTGTAAGTACTAAAGCACTGTTGAAGTTACTGAAATTTTATAACGTACTGTACATAAGCTAATATTACCACATTTTTATTGCTTTATTCTTTAATAAACATTGCATTCTACATGGAAGTAACTCCAACTCCCCTGCACTGCACTCAGCTGTACATGTTTATTTCAAGAATAAGCAGCCAAGTTCTGTTTCTTCATTTTTACAATCACTGTGCTCTAATCACTTATTTTGAATTTATATTGAAACACAGGATTCCACACTTCCACAGGAAGAGAGTTGAACCGAGCCTGAAGCAAGCTCAAATAATTTGCAACCATTACAAGCTTTGGAGAGTTTTAGCAAATATAATAGAAATTTATGATGAATTTTCTGGTGATGGTGTTTTAGTGGAAAAGTTTCAACTGCAGAAACATTTGAAAGCCAATTAGAACTGATTGCAAAGAACAAAGACAGGGATGGCATTGCAATTTCTGGAATTTATGGTTAAGTGGGATTTTTATGATTCCTGATAAACTTATTACTATTTTAAAGCTTTCCTAACTATTTGTATATCTGGGTTTTTTTTTATGTAAAAGAAACATTTGGAATGAAAATAAGTAAAAAAGTGTCCTTCAATCGACTGTGAGTGAAGATGGATGTATCTCCGTATCCTGATTCTCTGAATGTGTGAAGATCAATTTGACAAAGCCCTTGACAAATTTGCAGAAGTGAATGCCCAGAGCCCAAAACTTCAATGGGATTATTCATTACCATGGCAAATCAATATGTAGGTATAAGTATTTTTCTAAAAACATATCAATGTACTTAAAAAGTTTTAAAACTTTGTGGGGTTTTTTTTTTTTTTTGCATTTTACTAATTTTTACCTGCATTATTGTATATGCAAAATTTAGTAAATGAAAATTGTCATTCTATTTCTTTTATGGACATAAAAATTGTTATTTGTTTCATTTCATGATCATTACTGAGAACACTTTTGTCATATACAGGAAAAGGTGTTAAAAATTGCCCCTGGCTGGTGTCAGGTATACTAGATATGCCACTGCATCCATCTTTTCATTTTAACTCAAAACAAAATGCATTCTCAGTCTTTTTAGTACCACAATTATGCTTTTGCAAATTATGCCCCAAAGCAATTCATTTGATAAGGTAAACTCTTAATAACCAAGACAGACAAAGAACTACCCTTAAATGTGAAGCTCTCATCCACAATAGATTCTTAAAAGATTTTATTTATCTATTTTTAGAGAAGAGAAGAGAGAGAGAATGAGAGAGAAATATCAATGTGTGGTTGCCTCTTGTGTGCCCCCTACTGGGAACCTGGCCTGCAACCCAGGTATGTGCCCTAGGCTGGGAATTGAATCAGTGACCCTTTGATTTGTAGGCCGGCACACAACCCACTGAGCCACACCAGCCAGAGCAGATTTTTGGTAATAGTTACATTTCTAATAAATCTATGTTTTATGTCTTAATCATTTTATATAGCTTAGTAGGATAAAAACAATACAAAAATTCAGCCTGCTGAAATTTGAACATGAAAAACAGAAATTATGAATATTTCATAACAACTCAAAATAGTTGACTCTCTAATTTAAAACCTTCTAGTACAAGTACAGATAGTTTCACTTTTTAACTCTAGCAAATATTTGAGGAATAAATATCATTATGCCTTTTCCGAAAAATGGAAAACAGGGAACACTATCCAACTTAATTTTTGAAGCTGGCATAACCTTCATGTCAAAACATAAACAGGAAATTATGAGGGGAAAGTTTCCAGGCAACTTCAATCATGAACATAGATACCAAAATTCTTAATGTCAGCTCACTAAACAACATGTACAAATGGTAGTATGTCACAAATAAGTTGAGTCTGTTACAATCATGCGGTGTTAGTTTAACATTAGAAAATCAATTAGTAGAATTTACCACACTAACAGGATAAAGGGAAAAACTTAAATGATCATCTTACTAGAAAAGCAGTTGTTTAAAGCCAGCATTTGTTTGTGATTAAAATACATCTTTTGGCAAACTAAGAATAGAGGAGAATTGCTTTAATCTTACAAGAGATATCCACAAAACACCAATAGCAGACTGCATGGAGATACGGAGAGCTTTCCTGCTGAGATCAGGATTAAAGAAGCATGAGAACTACCACCACTGCCAGACACCCTTCTGCTCCTTTGCTACCTTCCAGCAGAATTAAAGCCAAATCATGTTCTGAGAGATAAAGGATTCTACTTCATTTTCCATTTGAAGTTATTCACAAACAATTCCACTTTGTTGCTCTCTCAATTTACACACTGCTTGAGTTTCACAAACTGTGCTCAGAGAGTAAGCCTCTCTGCTGATGGTATTGTTTTTTCTCTTCTGTTTGTACTCAGTCAATCAGAAACATCTCTCTGAGAATTATAGCCAGTGTATGAATGTCCCTGCTGTACTTTTTGTATTTAGATGTCAGCTCCTCTGGAACCCGGGGAGAATTTTATTTTTGTTAAATTTAATAATAAATAAACCTCTGTTTTTTAAAGAAAAATCTAGAAATGTGTATCTTACAGTATATTAACAGAAAATACATTCCTGTTGAAAAGGTTCATGATGACCGAAACTGAATCTAAACTGTTGAATGGGAGAATAATATACAAGCTTACAAGATGCTATTGGAACAATGTTCATTTTAGGCAAAGTCTTATTCATGAATGGTTAGTTTTAGTTTCTAAAATTTGTGTTAAAAATAAAGAAGTGTTATTTTGCCTTGGCCATTGTGGCTTAGTTGTTTGGCCATCCTTCTGCAAACCAAATTGTTGTGGGTTCAATTTCCAGTCAGGGCACATGCCTGGGTTGCAGGTTCGGTCCCTGGTCAGAGCACATGCAAGAGGCAGCCAATTGATGTTTCTTCCTCATCAATGTTTCCCTCCCTTCCCCACTCTCTACAATCAAAACAGCAAATAAAAAACATTATTTTAAAACTAATATTACATTGCCACCTACCTTAGTGACATGCAAGCTGTGCTATGTGCTTTAATGTTTTAAATAAAAATACCATCAAGTCATATTAGTAGAATTTACTAATATTGTGCTAAAAATATCCGACTATGTATTTTAGGCTACATTCATAGTCTTTGTTGTGAAAATATTAATGGCTGTGATAGATACATATATAATAATATTAATGACTATAATAAGAATAGCTAATGATAGTGATTTACTGATAACCCCTATGTTTACCTTTCATCTTTCAATGCAATAACCTATGAGTTGTAAATACTATCATTAGCCCAATTTTACTGATAAGGAGACTGAGGCACAGACAATAAATGTGTTCAATGTCACACCGCTGATAAATGGTAGAGCTGGTACATGATTTTAAATAATCTGACTCCAGAAGCCTTGCTGCTCACTGCTATGCTATAGTACCTCGTATTTATGAGGAAAACATAGAGAAGAAAAGTTGCTTGTGCAGCATTTACTTTAGCTGAATTTTGCAATAGTATCATTATTCATCATTTCAAATTAGAAAGCCCTGATTGCAGAATTAATCTGGATAAAATAAAAAGCATTGGTATTACTAATGATTACATAGAATCTTGAGGTCAAGTAGAGGCTGAAGATTTAGAAAAATTGTGTTTTGACAAAGTACGAGATTTCAGATAGATCATAGTAAAATGGTTTTACATACTTCTTAGTGACTATTAGTAACGAAGATGTCCTGTGTGATTTGTTTTTGTTTTGTTTTGTTTTGTTTTGTTTTTTAAATAGGTCCAAGGACATTGAATAAAAGTTAAGTCTGCTCTAATGTATTTAGACGTTTTATTCCTACAGTCAATAAGACCCTTGGAAGTTTTGGGGGGCATTGTGAAATTAACTATAACTATAAAGATTACACCTTCAGCAACTGCAACAGAAATTTTACAATTATAGGTTTTCCCCCACTATCCGCAAGTAGTGTTCCTGTGAAAACTTTCATAAGACAAAACAGTACAAAGCAAAGAGTATCCCCACTCTCTGAGAGTTTGCATTCCTCCATTTCACTTTTAGGGAAGACTTACGTTGTGTCTGTTCTCACCAAATGAATGAAATCTGAAGAATATTTTGCTTTTATAAAAAAAACATTACCATACTAATGTACATCTTTTGTAAAAGCAAAATGGCATAACGCAAACCTTTGGAAAGCAGGGGATACACATACATTGATTCTGTCAGGTAAGAGAAATGACAACAATCACACATAATAAACTTCATTAGTTTACAACCACACATAACAAACTTCATCAGTTCTTTCATGTAACAAGAGCTTTGTTATTTTTCACATGTTTGTTTGGTGTCCTGATTAACCATCTTCTGTTTTAGCTCCACTTATCTTTAATTAACATGCATCCTTTTATAGTAAAACATTTTAAGTTCTGGTCTTATGAATTCAGAGTTCATTATAAATCATAGAATAAACCAAAGATCACTTATGGCCTAAGTGCAGAGATTAAAAGGGTTAGCTAAACAATTTGACCCATATCTAACCAGCACTGGCAGAGTTTTTGTTACCTAATTTGCAAAATCCAGGTCGCTTATTCTATTCACGAAGCTGTAGAGTGATAGAAAGCTATTTTGGTTTTCTAGCAAAGCACAGTACAGGCAGCAGCATGTTTATAAAGGCAGCTGCAGGCCAGTTCATCAAGATTCTTCAGCTTCCTATTTTCAAGGGTCTCTGGACCTCTGAGGGCTTGCCCGGGTCAATCTGGAAGTACAAGTTTCTCCATGGTTCCGAACAGCAAAACTGAATATTCCAGAAATAGTTGCTCTAATCTTTGTTATATTTATTTCACGTGCCCTGTGTTAGAAGCTCTGTTCATCTGTATCCATTTACTAGAAACTTGCTCCTGTTCAGTAGATGAATTAGTTTGTCTTCTTGTCTGTAAATGGTTGAAAAGACAGGGTGGCTCTCCTCCATTCCAACCCTGTGCATCTGCTCACCATATTCCATGGCCACGTGTCCTGAACTTTTCATCTCCTGTAGCTGATGTGGCCACTTTGCGCTTCCAAAAACTTACATAATGTTAAATCTTAGAACATTTACAAGTTGTCAGGAAATGTGCCCGCCCACAAGTCATAACCCTTTCCCCCATTTTTCCTTTCTCTTTCTATAAACTTTGTGGTTTATTTCAGTTCAATTAAAATAGTCTACAGTTTTTTTTTCACAGCTGGAATTTGGAGTTGGTGAAGGGAATTGGTAAATACACTTTAGAAAGGAATGTTCCGCTAACAAATTCAGATTTTTTTTTTTTTTTTGAGCCATAGGAAACTATGGTTCAATTTTGTTGTTGTTTTAACAGGGAATGAAATCATCAAACCTATAATATAGGAATGTTAATCTGACTATGATGTTCTGGATGAATTAAAGAAAGAAGAGAACAGGGTCATGAAAGCCAGTTATTGCTGTTAGATAAATCTTTGGTCAGAAAAATAGTGAAATCCTGAACTAGGGAAGTAGCAGAGGACATGAACAGAAAGGAAAAATTGTCAGTAAAATTGGAAGAACTTAGTAACTGAGTAAAGTTGGGGGAGAAGGAAAGTCAAAGGTAACTAAGGTCTCAGATTGCTGATTGCTGACCCTTAGAGTTAATAGTATTTCAGAAATGTGTAACAGCAGAAGAATCTCCACTCTGCACTTAAGGGGCCAGTAAAACATGCAAGAGGTCTTTAACCAGGCAATCACAATGCAGAAGCCATGCTCTAAACTTCGAAAGATTTTTTTTAAAGATTTGATTGATTGATTGATTGATTGATGTTTAGAGAGGGGAAGAGAGGAAGAAAGACAGGGAGAGAAACATCAATGTGTGGTTGCCTCTCATGTGCCCCCTAATGGGGACCTGGCCTGCAAGCCAGGCATGTGCCCTGACTGGGAATGGAACGAGCGACTGTTTAGTTCGCTGGCTGGAGCTCAAGCCACTGAGTCACACCAGCCAGGGCTGAAAGTTTCTTTACTGATAGTCTGAGAAAATGGATAGAATTTCTATGTGAGAGTAACTAGTATAGAAAGATAAGAAGTGCTAGGAATTTTAAAATGCACTCAAGGAGAAGAAAAGGATTGAGAGAGAAAAACATAAGGGAGGAATAGTCAGGGAGGTTTAAAGGAACCATGAGCGTACACAATCACAAAAAGCCAGGGAGGAGATTTCATTCAGAATGTTTATCTATTTGGGCTTTGTTGAGCCTCTTAGATATGCAGATTAATGTTTTTAATCAAATTTGATAAATTTTCAGTTATTATTTTTTCAAAAAATTTTTCAATCCTCTTTTTATTCTCCTCACCTTGTGAAAGTCCATTGTATAGATACTGGGTACACTTGCTGTCGTTCTCCAGCTCTCTGTTCTTCAGCTTGATCTGTCTTCATGTTCACTGATTCTTTCCTTCTGCCATCTTGAATCTGTTCCTGAGCCGTTACAGTGAACTTTTATTTCAGTTTTCAAATGGAAAATATGCATTTGGCTTTTTTCTAGTTTGTATCACCTTACCAAAAATTTCTATTTGTTGATTCATTGCTGTCATATTTTCCTTTAATTCTCAGACGTGTCTTACTTTAGTTCCTTGAAATAAATAGCTGCTTTTACAAATAAGTGCTTTGTCAAAAACTCATAGACAGACAATAATATGGTGATTACCAGAAGGAAAGGGGCATGGGGGGATGTAGAAGAGGATACAGGAGGGACAAATAGTGAGAGGGCGTGTAATAGAATTGTACATTTGAAACCTATATAATTTTATTAACCGATATCACACCATTGAATTCAATAAAATTTTTTGAAAAGCTCTTTCTACTTTTCTGTCTGCAAAATCCAACTTTTGGAGACAACCAGAGATTATTGCATTTGACAGCTTTATTTCCTGAATATGGGTCACATAATCTTATTTCTTTGCATATTTTATAATTATTTTGTTGAAAACAGGACATATTAGATAATGTTGTAATGAGTTTGGATTCTGATTTTTTTTTTACTTATGAAGGTTATTGTTGTTGCTAATTTTTCTTTAATAACTTGCCTGGGCTAAATTTGTAATATTTTTCTCCCCTGCCACTTGCATGTGCCCATGTCTCTGCTCAGTTAAAAATATATATATAGAAAACTGTATTTGAACAACAATTAAAATAAAATAAAATAAAATACATATATAGATGTGGATATATGTGTGTATATATGGTTATACATATATTATATATCATATGTATATATCTACTTAAACAGTTATATATATGTGTATGTCCATAGATTAGTATATATGCATATATATATATATAGAGAGAGAGAGAGAGAACATCTACACACACACACAGCTGTTTTTACTTCTAAGCCTGGTTTCCTAAGGCCTGGTTTCGTATGGCTTAGAGATTGGACAGAGGTTGTGTGTAACACCTTGAGCCAGTTAAGGTTTCTGTTGTCTGCCAATAAATCTCCATATGAGTAGAGGAGCTCATTCAAAGTTCAGACTGTTTTCAAGTCTGCTCAAGCTCCAACTTTTACTCCCCACTGGGCCCCTTCTTATCTCCTCTGTGCATGCACACGGCTCCAGAGTTGTCCAGGAATGGGTGACTAGCTCAGGTTGTCTCCAGTCTCCACATACATTCAGCCAGGAATATGCCCCAACCATGAGCACAACCCCAGACTAGTAGTACTGTTGGCTCTCCCTGTTTACCTACCTAACAGATCATCACCTCCGCCCAAAACATGCTGCTGGGAGTGGCTGTCTCTTACCAGCCCAAACTGAGTGAGCTCATACTCACTGTGACAGAGAAGTTGCCAGTGGTCATGGCCTGCTCAGCCTCTACAAAACCTCTGTCCACAGGGGCTGGGGCGGAAGCACAGTGGGGGTGTGGGGGGAGGGGGGGTGAAGTAGGGGGGGAGTATGAGGTGGGGGCAGCTGCTCTTGGCCAGAATGTCACAAATTCTCCTTAATCTTTTATTGTGGTTCTGAACAAAGTTGTTTTATTTTTAAATATTTTTAAAATTTTATTTTTATTAAGACCCTCATTAATTTTACTCAAAGTTCAGCAGTTTTTCAGGCCTAAACACTTCTCAGATTGCTGTATGCCTTAGGCTAATTTTCAGAATGGCAGAAATGATCATTTTCACCAACTTTATGCAACTTTACTATTGCCTTTTGGAGAGAAAATTTGTCAGTCTCCTACTTTGGCCATAATCAGAAACTCCACACTTATTTATTGTTTTAAAAAGAATGGATTATATATTAATTCTGTTTCATGTTTACACGCATCAGATATTTTCAAAGATTACCTAAGCATATTTCTTCCTTTTACAATGCTTACTTAGGATTCTGACTTTGTAATTTTAAGAGACTAAATAGCCCTAATCTAAGTTTCATTTTCAAATTTTATACTTTAGTTTTCTCTCTTTCAAAGTGATTTATGTGTCATAAAAGAATAGGGCAATAAGAAAATTGAAAAGTAATCAGACCATTTCAAATGCTTGCATTACAACTGTTTGAAGTTATGGTTGAGAGACTGTAAGAATGTCAATGTAGTAACAATCTACATTATTCTAGGACCTACCTACTTACTCACAGAGTGGAAGTCGTCTGTTTCGCTAACTCCTGCAACAATAAACTTTATTTAAATAAGCATAATTACATGGAAACTCTTTCTTCTGACAAAGAAACTCGCATCTTTCCTTTTCACATCACAAAAGCTAATTCCAGAGCAGCCTGGGCAAATCAATATGAAAGTCACATTCAGAACTTTCAGGGTCTTGAACTTCTTCTATTCAGCTTATAATAGGAATTAAATAGGACCCTCATTAGCTGGTTATCATATAAAAATCCTCTACACAATTATCCGATCTTTGAGGGAGCAAAGAACCCAGTCAGGCACTCTGTTGTATTCAATTGGAGATTATGATATTTAAGACTGTTTCTTAAACAACAATGTATATGGCTCTCTCAATATCGTGCATGCCTTCACTGTTGTGATGGTATTCTCAAAGAGCACTTGTGCTCCGCACATATACTTTCACTAAACATGTAGACTACTATACAATCTGCATCCAAGTAAGGAAAAAAAACTAGGACAATACTTGGGTATTTTCCATGATGTTAAACATGATGAAGATAGACTATTTCACTGTGTAAGGACTTCCTTGGCATATCTTCCTTTCAGAAAAAAATAGGTCCTGAAAGTTCTTCTGTTTCATCAAACATTCCAGCCCCTTCTCTGCATTACATTACCTGACATAGAATTTACAGTCCTAGAAAGGAATGTTTGTTCATTTGTCAAAAGCTAGTCAAATTGGTTAATATTATTGATATATAGTTTGTTTTTACATGGTGTTTAGTAGAATGTTTGTTGTTATTAAGCACAAATTTGACTCTTTGTCTACCTTTCTCTTTGCTCCAAAGAGTGAACACCATTAACAACTTTCCTTATAGCAGAGACGTGAATGTTTTCCCCTGGGTGAATTCCCAGTCTCATGCATCCACAGTCTCAGAACACTTATTTTAACAGAACAGTCATCCCATCTCAGTTTGGCTCCCCATACCCAGATCTCCTGGCAGCAACAGAACAACCCTTGCTGGTACCTATGAGGGAAAACAAAGAGTCTGTTTTGAGTGTGGTTGGAGCTAAAAAATAAATCTGGTACTTCATTTCACATACTAAAACTTTTACTTTTTATTTTAAGAAAAGTGCTAATAAATGGGTAACATATTAACTTTTTTCTTTTTTTTAAAGAGAGGGAGAAGCATCAGTTTGTTGTTCCACTTATTTATGCATTCATTGGTTGATTCTTACATGTGCCCTGACCAGGGATTGAACCCACTACCTTGGCGTATGGGGACAGTGCTCTGACAAATTGGGCTACCAGGACAGGGAAGTAACCTAATTAGCATTTAAGTTCCTAGCAACCACTTTGTTAGCTGATTATAATATTATATTCTTATTGACTAAATATTATACAACTACATTCTATTACATTCTGTTTTAGTGGTGCTTTTATTTATTAATAACTTCATTATTTTCATCTCATCATAAAATAGCTACATATATACTAAAATGTTTAATAGTGTTCCATAGAAAAAAAGAATAAGAATTATAGACCATTTTTTATTACATTTCATAAATCCAGAGTCCTCAAGTATGTAATTTGAGAAACTCAAGTTTATCAATTTAATTCAAATGATTAGTCTTTGCTAAGTAGAATAGTCTTCTCTGCCATTCAGTGCACTCCAATTTCAATCTCAGGGCATTTAGGAATTTGAGCTTTGTCTTGGAAAGCTCCCTGGTGAGTTATGAATGGAGACAAAGGTCTTAAGGAATATTCGTCCCAACTCAGGCAGAACCTGGACAGTTAGCTCTCTTACGTTTTATCAGACACCTTTCTGGTGACTGCATTCCTCCTATCCCAGAGTGCTGCTGTTTAGTTCAGGAGAACTTTAAATCTCATCATTAAGTCTTTAGTAATTGTGTGTAACCTCCTTGCTTGCACTTAGTTTCCACTGAATTACAAGCAAAGCTCATTTCAGCCCCTGCCCATCACCTGAGAAAAGTTAAAATCTCAGGCCTCAATTCTGTCTATAAATATGTAAAATGAAAGGGTCAAACTAGATGTCTGGCTGTGACATTTCATGATTTTAGGAGTGTAAACATCCTTGGAATCAGTACCAATACACATGGTGCCTCATAGAATGTTTCTTTAAGCAAATCAACTATTATCTATCTACCTGTAGCTTCCTTGGCACAAGCAATCGTTTCAGACCTTCACTTGTCCTGTTACTGTGTCTAAGGATCAATTCAGCTAAAACGGCCAGTCATAATGCTTTCTGCTTTCAATCATAAGGGTTCCCAAGACATAGGGCTGCTTCAGATGATGAAGTGCCTGCCTTAGGAAATCTCTCAATATGGTGTTGAATTGGCATGGGTCACTAATTCTAAATTCTAGACTCTGCATGGAGGTAGGTATGCTTGGAATGGTGGTTCTGACAGGCAAAGGGATTCAAAATCTACAGGGTTAGTGCTCCACTAGGTGGAGCAGAAGTCAGTAGCTCTTGAACTAGGTAGTAAACATCAAAGAAATGAAAAACAAAAAGTAGGAACTTCGGGATGCTTGGAGGAGCACACCTCAAACTACCGAAGCCTCAGCTGTTTGTGTTAAAGAAGTAAGAAGGCCAAGAAGAAAACATTAGTCAGGTCTGGGACTCCACTCAATCCAGTAATATGCCTGGCAGGGAATCACTGCTTGGTTTGCAACATAGCCTCAGGGCAAGTCTGGGCAGGCTTGGAGTGGGCAAAAAATCGGCCTCCCAGAATGGATCTGCTTGCCAATCCACTGCCAACACATGCCCTGCACATGGAATCTTTCTTTGCCCCTTTCTTTCCTCATTCTGTCCCCCTTCCGTGTTTTTGTCCTCCCTCTTCCCTGCTGCTGCTCTCTTTTCTTTCTTTGCCAGAATGATCTGTGGAAATGTGGAATGTGTGTGTCAGACAAACCCATCAGGGACGGTTAAGAGTAAGACAGAGGCATGAGTCTTGTCATCATAAGTGCTTCAGCTTCCCTACCAACTCATTCTCTTATGTTAGCTAAGTACTAAAATCAGGGTTTTTACTAATTTATACTTCAAATATACATGGGAATAAGTGTGTTTGTGTCTATGTGGGTACACGGAAGTGTACGTGTGTGTGGGTCCTTGTGTGTAAACACTGATGGATATTTTTCCAAATGAATTGATGATGACTTCTAATTTGTGGTTCAGAGAAGGAACTTTGTGTTCTACTTTTCCTCTGGAGAAATGAAGAGGCTATGAAGGGTGGTGGAGAAACAGCATCATGCATGTGTGTGTGAGTATGTGAGTGTTAGGTAATATTGGGTGGAAAACTTAGAAATGTTTTCCTTTGTAGTATTCCAAATAAATCTGTTAGGTTATGGATAGTTATTGGGAATAAATATGTTTTTAATAAGGGCCTTCTTAATTTCCAGAAAAATCTCATAAAGATTTATCAGTAAAGTCTTTTAATAGACTTTGTTTCAATAATCATAGTTGCTACCTTTGAGCATTTACTCTGCTACTCATTGTGTCCAACACTTCACATTCTTTGTGCTTCATGCTCATAACCTCAAAAGATGGTTTTTGACATCCCAAGAAAACTGAGATTTGGGGAGGCTAAGCAATTTGTCTGAGGTTCTAGGACAAATAAATTGTATAACCATTATTTGAACATAGATCTGACTATCTCTAGCCATTGGACACTTACAATCATGACATAAAGGGACTCAGATGGAGGGTCTTATTTTATAATTTTTAATGAGAGTTTGTCTATTTAGATGACTGCTTTTTGTGTGATTTTAATGGCCAATGTAAGTATTTGATAATAATTATTTTAAGTTTAATAAAATCTTAGTGTCAATCTAAATGTCATCATATACCGTGTACTGAGGTTTGTAGGTATGGTTTTGGAGTAGACACAAGCAGCGTTCAGACTGAATTATAAGGGCTATCTGCTTTTAAAGAGTGATGTAGCATTGCTTTCCAGAATTTAGACTTCAGGTAGCTTTCAAATATACAACTCCAAATATACACTTAATATACAGCAATATTTAGAGGTAATATTTCCTTAAATATAGTTCTTTTTAAAGAGAATAAAGATAGTATTTACTGCATACTACACAGGGACAGAGAGAATCTCCTTTCTCATATTTGTCATTGAGATCTGAGGTGAGGATTGGGGATTATTAAGTAAATGCTGACCCAGGCTATTTAAACTTAAAGGTGAAAATCTTTTTAAAAAATTTTAAGGAGGTTGGAAAATAGTAATACTTGTGGAAAGTCCGTTGAGTACTACCTGCTGCTGGGCTCTTAGGTAACATAACCTCATGTAGATGTTACAACTGCTCTGGGGATCAGACATTGTTCTCAAAGCAAGGCTTTTCATTGCAAGAAAGAGAGTCTCTGAAGAGATGGGTTATTTTAAGAAAGAGTGGAGCGAGGGTTTGCATAATAAGGGAACCAGGAAGCTCAGGGACTAAATGTACAGTGAGACTACAAAAACTTCAGTTAGAACTCTCAGAATGGGAAGAAGCTCAAGAAACTCCACCTCAGAGAGGGAAACATTTTTCTGGTACATATGTATTTATGACTGTTATATTTTCTGGATGAATTGACCCCTTTACCATTATATAATAGCCTTCTTTGTCTCTTGTTACCAGTTTTGACTTAAAGCCTTTTTCTTCTTTCTGATGTAAGTATAGCTGCCCTTGCTTTCTTGGTTTACAGTGGAATATGTTTTTACATCCCTTAACATTAAACCTGTGTGTTCCTAAAGCTGAAGTGAGGCAGCAAGTAGTTGAGTTTTTTTTTTTTTAATCCACTCAGCAGCTGTATGTCTTTTTATTGGAGAAATTGGAGAATCCATTTACATTTAAAGTATTTATTGACAGGTAAAGATTTACTAATATCATCTTATTATTTTATACTGTTTTGTCATTTTCCTCTTTCTTCCTCTCTTGCTGCCTTCCTTTGTTAATTGATTATTTTGTTTTCCATATTGATATCCTTGGATTCTCTTCTCTTCATTGTTTGTGAACCTACTGTAAGTTTTTGCTTTGTGTTTGTCATAAACTTACATATAACATCTCATAGATATAAAAATCTATTTTACATTTATAATTAATTAACTTCAATTGCATATCATAACTATTCCCCCTTTTATGTTTTTGATGTACACTTTACCTCTTTTTATGTTGTATATCCATTCCTTTCAGCGTTTCTATAATTGGTGAAGAACTTCCTCAGCCTTTTTTGTTTTTTGTTTTTTTCTGTGCTAGGGAAAGTTTTTATTTTGCCTTTATTTCTGAGGAATAACATTACTGAGTAAAATATTCTTGGTTGGAAGTATCTTTCTTTCAGCACTTTGAGTGCATCACCCCTTTCTCTCCTGGCCTGCAAGGTCTCTGCTGAGAAATCTGCTGATAGCTTTAGAGGAGTTTCCTTACACAAGAAAAAATATTTTTCTCTTGCTGCTTTAAACACTTCCCTTTGTCTTTGATTTTAGACAGTTTTATTATATGTGTCTTGGAGAAAATCATTTTGGATCAAAATATGGGGGTGATCTATTAGCTTCATAAACTTGTGCATCCAAATCTTCTCCCAGATTTAGAAAATTCCCATCCATTATTTCATTAAATAAGTTTTCTGTCCCTCCCTCTCTTCTTCTCTGGGACTCTAATGATACAAACACTGTGTTTTATAATGGTGTCCGTAGGCTTTCTTCACTCCTTTTTATTCTATTTGTTTTTCTCCTGTGATTGAATAATTTTGCAAGACCTATCTTTGACATCACTTTCTCTTCTTCTTGGTCAAATTTGCTGTTGAAGTTCTCTATTCAGTTCTTCAGTTCAAAGAATCTAATGAGGATACTGGCACCCAGATGGTGAAATGACTTATTTAGTTTACCTCAGTTGGTGACACATCCAGGATGTCCTTAAGTCCCACATCTCTGGGTCCCCATCCAGTACAAGTTTCTCTATCTCGTGCTGCCCATGTTTGGCTGTGGTAGACGCAGTGAATTTGTTTCAGAGTTTCTACAAATCTGAGACACAAAACAGCTCACCACACACAGACCCCACTGCAGTCTCTGCTCACAGGTTTTTTTCTATATAGCTAGTGCTTTCAAAATTCATTACTAAAGACACATATTTGGGCCTTAAGCCGATGTCTCCCCTTTCACCATCTCATATTAATTATCTGTTTTGACTCCACGCACAGCTGTGATTTTACTGAGGTCTTAGTATCTTTTCAAAGGATGGCCCCAAAATAATCACTTTTAACTAATGTAGAAGTGTGAACATTGGAAATTAATTAGTACTATTTCCCTCCTCCCCAATGTTTACTAGATCTTGGTTGGCTTTTGCAACCACAAAACAACATTCCTTCTCTCTTTTCCAGTGCTAGTTTGTTCTTCAGATCAAGTGTTGATTGGTAGTGAGGCATTCCCCGGTTCCTGCCCTTTAGCCATAAAAAGTTATTTTTTTTTTACATGGAATCAGCAGAGCCTCACTTACATAAGACTATTTCTTAAGCCAAAAATATTTTCCTTCTCTCTTGTTCTTTAATAAACTACTTGAGAATTTTAAGAAAATAGTGTTATTGGTAGCATCCAAAATATTTCTAGAATCCCCACCCACTACCATCACCAATAGGGACATTTGCTGCTCTTAATGGTGCATTCTAGGGACCTACTTTCCTAGGTGATTCCAAGCCTGTTAAGATCCATGTACGGACGTGTCCCAAAATGTATGAAAATCCATCTGTATGTGTATGTGTCAAAGTCAGTGATGATGTAGAGAAATGCCTGATGTCTTTGCACTTAGATGTATATCCTTATGGTTTCTTTAGGTTTAAGCTGAGCTGTCAAGTGCAGAATTTATAGAGAGTAATTAACCTAAGTCACCAATAAATTAAAATGCCCCCAGCAAATAAGAATGTATGAATAAATCTGGTTTTAAGGTTTCTCAAGACTGTGTCACAGAATGCTTTCTAATTTTAGTCCTTTACTGTCTAGTTGAATCCTTGCTGCTGGCAGAAGGCCAGCAAGTCTTCTTGGCCTGCCTCCAAAGCCCTGTATCCAATGCAACAAGAATTTCTGATCACAGCCCTCCTCCCTTCATTATTTATAGATGTCTTTTGCTGCTGTTTATTCTCTCTGACCACAGAGATATTTACTCTGTGAAAAGAAATAAAAGCAACAATCAATAGAGGACATATTTAGAGATCACAGTATCAGCCCCATCTGTAACAGCAGACTGTAACCTCTGCTGGTATATACTACCACACAATTATTTATAAATGGAGGAGTATTTAGAAGTCTCCAGCTTTGTTAGGAGAAAGGGCCACTCTTTAGTTATTAAAAACCTGACATGAGGTAGTAAGAGAATATGATGGGTTTGGTCTAGGATGTGCAATCCTTGGATGTATCCTTCCCAGTGGCAGGAACTGATCATACACGTGGACCTTCTCATTGATGAGCTGATGACTTCGAAGCCATTGGGAGCCCCTGGTGCTCTAACAACTGCAAAATTTTCTTGGTGTGCCTCATAAGCATATGATTTTCCTGTTAGTAGATCTATGTAGCTATTGGGAAAATCTTAAAGGTAGTGTGTTGTTTTAAACCTTATCTCTTTACTCCTGTTTCCTTCTTCTGCCATGTGAGCAAGTTTTAGGCAAGGTTGCCTCTACTTCCTGTTTGGCTAGGGCATCCAGGCATCTTCTTACGTGTTTAACAGTCAGATTTATGCAGGTTAGAAAGAGTTCGGAAACCACTTACAGTTTCACATTTTTAAGAGGTCTATACTCAAACTTTGATCATAAACATGAAAAATATACCTCTACACACACACAAGAACCCCACGCAATGTTCTTAAGCTGGAAGTTGAAATCCATTAGTGGGTCTTACAGTTTATTTAGTTGATCAAAGAATGTCTTTATTTTTTAACTATACTAAAATAAAAATATAAATATTGGTTCAGAGCTTTATTTTATTTTATTTTATATATTTTATTAATTATGCTATTACGGTTGTCCCATTTCTCCCCCATCATTCCCCTCCATCCTGCACACCTCCTCCCACCCACACTTCCCCACTTTAGTTCATGTCCATGTGTCATAAGTTCTTTAGCTTCTACTTTTCCCACACTATTTTTGCCCTCCCCTGTCTACTTTCTACCCACCGTCAATGCTACTTATTCTCTGTACCTTTTCTCCATCTCTCTTCCTCCCACTCCCCTGTTGCTAACCCTCCATGTGATCTCCATTTCTGTGTTCCTGCTCCTGGTCTAGTGTTTGCTTAGTTTGCTTTTGTTTTAGGTGTAGTTGGTAATGTCTATCTGTGAGTTTGCTGTCTTTTTACTGTCCTATTTTTGATCTTTTTTCTTAGATAAGTCCCTTTAACATTTCATATAAGGGCTTGGTGATGAGGAACTCCTTTAACCTGACCTTGTCTGAGAAGCACTTTATCTTCCCTTCCATTCTAAATGACAGCTTCGCTGGATAGAGTAATCTTGGATGTAGGTCCTTGACTTTCATGACTTGGAATACTTCTTTCCAGCCCCTTCTTGCCTGGAAGGTCTCTTTTGAGAAATCAGCTGACAGTCTGATGGCAACTCCTTTGTAGGTGACTGTCCCCTTATCCCTTGCTGCTTCTAGAACTCTCTCCTTCATTTTAATCTTGGCTAATGTCATTATGATGTGCCTTAGTGTGTTCCTCCTTGGGTCCACCTTCTTTGGGACTCTCTGAGCTTCCTGGACTTCCTGGAAGACTATTTCCTTTGCCAGATTGGGGAAGTTCTCCTTTATTATTTGTTCAAATAAGTTTTCCACTTGTTGCTCTCCTTCCCCTTCTGGTATCCTTATAATTCAGATGTTGGGACATTTAAAGATGTCCTGGAGGTTCCTAAGCCTGTCCTCATTTTTTTGAATTCTTGTTTCTTCCTTCTTTTCTGTTTGTTTGTTTCTTTCTTTTTTCATTCTGGTCCACTCCATTGATTTGAGTCCCAGTTTTCCTCCCATCTCTATTGGTTCCCTGTGCATTTCCTTCATTTCACTTATTGTAGCCTTCATTTGTTCATCTAATTTGTGAGCAATATCAATCAATTCTGTGAGCATCCTGATCACCAGAGCTTTGAACTGTGCATCTGATAGGTTGGCTATCTCTTGGTCGCTTAGATAAATTGGCTCTGGGGCTTTGATCTGTTCTCCCGTTTGAGCCATTTTTGGTTTGATTTTTTTTTTTTTTGGTCTGGTCACAGCTGTTACATAGTGAGGGGTGGAGCCTTAGGCATTCCCCAGGGCGGGGCAGGGCAGCCCAGTTGCTGGGTTGTGATGCTGGAGATGAGGGCGGGGTCTGAGAGGGAACAAAGGCGTTTGCTCTGCTCTCTCTCAGATTCCAGTTCCTTCCGCCGCTTCCCCTTCGCCTGGATTATCTGCGTGCGAATGTGGGACCACCTGGTCAGCTAGCCGCCTAGCTCGGCCTCACTGGGTCTGCACCATTGCCACCCTATGCCCGGGGTCCACTAGCTGCCACCTGTGCACCCGGGTCTGCCAACTTCCACTTTTTCCTGCCAGGACTCCGCCCCTCTTACAGGTCTGGATGAATGATTGGACTTCCATTCAGTTCAATTTTCTATCAGTTCTGTTTGTTTTCTTGTTTCTAAATCTTTGTTGTCTTTCATTTTCATTGTGTGAGGAGGCACAGTGTGTCCACTTATGCCTCCATCTTGGCTGGAAGTCCAGAGCTTTATTTTATACATATCTATTTTTATATGTTTATTATCTATCTATGATAGATACCTATCTACTACCTATCTGTATTTTTAGTTAAAAAAAAAAAAGGGTTTGAAGAAAGGCTGCCTTAAGAGAATTGTCAGAAATAGATTATTAGACTTTGTAACAATTCTTATGATTTCTTGATAGATTAAATAGGGAACACTTCCTATAAGTTTGCATATATGATGATGTCCTTCTTTCATAACTTCCTCTCCCCCACAACTCCCAATTTTTTGTTCTTTTAAAACTTTAGAGATGTTAAAAAGGAAGGTAATACCAAGTCTTAAGGACACCAAGATAAACTATCAGAGACCTATACTTGGACGCACCCAATCTCTCTGGGCCAGACTTGGCTCACATTCCTCCTCACTGATGTCATCCAGCAGAAGAGGCAGGTAGGATGTCAGGTCCTGAAAGCCTTGCCTTACTGTGCACTGACTGTCTATGACAAATGAAATGGAAGAGGTTGTAGAAGAATTCAGGCACCTGTTCATATACAGTCTTTCATGTGTCATACTTCATGTACTTGGAGATCAATAGCTAATGTGACTTGATTATACTTCTGAGCAGTAGAAACCCCAAACATGTAACAAAAATTTAAATCAAAAACTTTATAATGATATATAAAGCAGAGCATAATTTCTAAAGGAGAAGGTGTTGTAAAAAATATTATTTCCCTATACAACCTGACCCTTCAGTCATCCACTCAGGAGGCAGAATCTGGCACCCTTTAATTATTGATCTGGAGTAATTGAAACATCATTTGTTACCCCATTGGTGAATCAACAAAATCACCTACAAAGATGGAGCCTAAAAATATATTTTCTGATTTATCCTTCACTAGAACCATTCTGCTACTGGGAAAAGAAGACACAAACTTGTTCTGCTGTCAGTTCCTGCCTGGTAAAGCTGTCAAGAAAGACTTTCTTACATGTTTCTGAACTAAGAAAATATATAAGTTCTGACAATGCTTTCAATAAAACAAAAAATTACGTTTAGAATGATATTTCACTGATTACCTCACCGAACATGAACAGTATATTTTACTAAGTTTCTTAGTAATAAAATGTAATTTAACAATGACCATTATTATCAGAATTTTATGACTTTCAGAAATCATCATCAACTATCATGATCAAATTTAAATATATCTTTCTTCCTGTTTGTAATTTTAGCTGAGCTACTATAGTCATATCTCTTATTTCTTACATATAAAATATTGTTTTAATATTCATGAAGTTCAATGGAGGAAAAATTAGGACAACTGTAATTGAACAACAATAAAATAAAAAATATTCATGGAGTTCAGAAGCCTCTTGGCTTTCAGAAAATGGCATCTTAGAGGTTAGGGACATATCAAGGTTAAAACTATTTTTTAGACTCAAAATAGAAACTTTTGAATATAGAACTTTAATTTCAATACAGTATAAATAACATGGGAACAGCTGGGAGTTTCACAATATTATTACAAATCAGAATTTTATAATACTTCCTCTTCTTTTAAAGCATTTGTTAATCTCAGCTCCTCTATGGTTCTAAGTGTAGATGTAGCTTGCTTTTCCCATAAAATGATACCCATTGACTTGTGAGGCACCATCCCTTAGGATGCAATTCCAAGTTTATAGGAGACAAAAATTCTTTTGGGGTACATCTTAGAACACAGCATCCTCAATTTACAGTCTTAGCCCATTCATTTCCCCCCAACAACATTAAAATTGGTTTAATTCAGGCAGATTCACTCTAAGTGACTTTCCATTATAGTACAATCTAAGAATGTTGTATTATATATTCTATGTCTGCTTCATAATATTTGCTATTTGTTGCATATATGTATATACATATATACACACAGAAGTATATATGTATCTATCAGTACATGTGTATATGTGTTTGACCTTCACATTGTAACATTAACCTGCTCACCATGAACAGAAACATTGCTATCTAGCGTTATCCTTCTTGTATAACAGCAGAAAACTTATAAAGTTGATTCATGCAATAAAAATATGCAGATTTGTTAAAGACTTTTGAATGCCTTAAAAATCCCAGTTATAATGAGGATAAATGACTCAAGATGGATAAAGTTTATTGAAGATTGCAACTTCAGGAAAGAGCTCGGTTAGCTAGCAACTGTATGTATGTGGTGATGAGCTTACTCTGCCCACCTGCCGGTGGAAAATTATAAGTAACATACACCATCAAGTTGAACAATGCTACATGGAAGGTACCATCGCATTCACGTTTTGAGTAGACATTTGATTTCCTCAAAAAAATAAAGCTTATTTCTCCTTATGAATGGACATTTTGTTCGTTGAAGGAATGCATCTTTGCATTTTTCTATAAATTGCCACTGTTCATGTAAATATGAAAACCTCAAAAGAAGAAGTCAGTTACATTTTCTTGGCCAATGATGCAAATGGAGAAGTGAGAAAAAGAAAGTTTGGGTAGGAACTAGGGGATGACTTCTCTTCTCACCTCTGCCAGTAATTAGCAGCAGGAACTGGTAACTATTATCAACTGTGTTAACTTTGGTTTCTTTGTAAAATGAAAGGGTTGGCTCATAATTATTCCAAGTTTCCTTCTACTTTTTTGCACAGATGGTAAGTGCTTCTAAGGAATGCTGTTTTTCTGTTAGACTTTCATCGGGCTTTTAACTTCTGTTATTTTAGCATTTTTAAATATTACCCATGTTTTCCATTTGGCCACAAAGAGCAAAAATGGCTAACTAAAAATGGCACTATTTTTTTAAAAATCATAAAAATTAAGACACAAGAAAAAATAGTCTGTATTCTTTGCTATTAGGTTAGAAAAAGATATAGAAAAATGTCATTGGATTACAAATTTAGGTTTAATATCAGCAACTACCAATTATTCCTCATCTAAAAGATATTATAGCCCTGGCTGGTGTAGCTCAGTGGATTGAGTGTGGGCTGAAAACCAAAGGGTCGCCAGTTCAATTCCCAGTCAGGGCACATGCCTGGGTTGCGGGCCAGGTCCCCATTGGGGGCCACGTGAGAGGCAACCACACACTGACGATTCTCTCCCTTTCTTTCTCCTTCCCTTCCCCTCTCTCTAAAAATAAATAAAATCTTTAAAAAATTTTTTAAAAATTTTAAAAACAAGATATTATAAATGCAAAACAGCCAAGATTTTCTTTGCTTGGTACTGTTAATCTCATCAGCAGAAGAAAAAGTCTGAACACACAGGCTGTGAACTGTTTTATTGAAATTCATTATTTATATAATATTTGGGCAGCAGAAACATGAAGTGAAACGTTAACTACAATCTGAAAGCAACTTAACTAGTTCAGCCAATACTGAGATCAAGCATTATTTCCCCAAACTGCATATCTAACAAAAGTATAGAAATAAGTATGTCAGTGAACTGGTGTAAATGGAAACCCTTCTTCGCAATATTTTATTAATTATTAAATTGGTACAAATGTGGCAAGTAAACACATTGTCTGAATCTAATGCTTCATTTGGTTCAAGTGCTTTCTCAGTAGCACTTCCGTGGTACAGTGGTTCCCAAACTTCCCATATATCGGAATCACAGGGCTTTACACACCCCAGTCATTATTGATTGGTAAAGGCTGCGGTCTGGGCATCAGAAATTCTAAAAGCTCTTTCCAGATGGTCCTAATGGTCAGCAAACTTTGGGAACAATGCCTCAGAATACTGGTTTTAACTGGCTGCACACTGGAACCACCTGGTATATAAAAGCATATGGGTTGTTTGGAGCTCATCCTAGAAAGAATTAAATCAGAATTTCTGAGACATTGGTGTTTTACATACTCCCTAGGTGGCGCTAATATGCAGCCAGGGGTTAGAATTACTACTACAGAATGCTGCTGGAGCAACTCCTTAGCGCCTCTTGGATACCTTAGCATGAAATCCCAATAGGCTTGGCTTTCAAACTGGTGCAAACATGGTGTAATCTCTACTTTTAGCAGGGTTGAGTTTTCCAACTTTATAGGAGACAAAAAAAAAAAAAACTCCTGTGAATGAGTGGGGCACATGGAGACAAGTTGCGCTATTTCTTGAAAAACAGACCGTAATAGCACAAGGACATTGGGAAATCAGATTCCTGGACCATGAACTTGTCCTCAGAACTTCCTTCACACAATTCTTCTTTAATTGCACTTTTTCTGGAAAAAGCCAGAGTTTGGTTAAAAAGAGGAGGATTAAATACTATCCAAGTGTATTATAGGGAATCACCAGATTAAATTAAGCCTCAATAAACATTCATTTTCCAAACTCCTCAGTGATATCTACAGTTCCTTACAGTTCTCAAAAACCATGTTTAAGAAAATATGAAATGCTTAAACTTCTTTTGGTCCATTTTGTAGTTCCGAGGAAAAGAACAAACTTCTAATTTCATTCAGTCATGTGGCAAATATCAGCCATTTTTGTCACTTCAGAGAACAGTGTTGTAATTTGGTAGGTATATGGGATACCTGGGGTAGTTTAAAATAAATCAGGAGGTGATATAAAAATCTTCCATTTCAGTAGTCAATCAAGAATGGAGAATAACTTTCACCTGAGGCCAGGACACTCAAACTATAAGTGGGGCTTTAGATAATGAAAACTTAGTGCAGGCTGAGAGATTTAGTGGAAAGAACCTGGATTTGATATCAGAAAACTTAATCAAACTTAGGTGAAATGGACAAGTTTCTAGAAAAATATGATCTCCCAAAACTCAATGAAGAAGAAGCAGAAAGCCTGAACCAACCAATAACAGCAGATGAAATAGAAGCAGTAATCAAAAAACTCCCGACACACAAAAGCCCAGGACCAGATGGTTTCACAGGAGAATTTTACAAAGCATTTAAGGAAGAGCTAACCCCTATCCTTCACAAACTTTTTGAAAAAATCCCAAATGATGGAAGACTACCAAACTCTTTTTATGAAGCCAGCATCATGCTAATCCCCAAACCAGATAAAGACATAACAAGGAAAGAAAACTTCAGGCCCATATCGCTGATGAACATAGATGCTAAAATCCTCAACAAAATATTGGCAAACCGCATCCAACAATACATTAAAAAGATCATACATCATGACCAAGTGGGATGCATCCCAGGGATGTAAGGATGGTTCAACATACGCAAATCAGTAAATGTAATACATCACATAAACAAAAGCAAAGACAAAAATCACATGGTCATATCAATAGATGCAGAAAAAGCATTTGATAAGGTACAGCACCCATTTATGATAAAAACACTCAGCAGAGTGGGAATTGAGGGAGCATTCCTCAATATAATAAAGGCCATATATGAGAGACCTACAGCGAACATCATACTCAACGGGCAAAAACTAAAATCTTTTCCACTAAGATCAGGAACAAGACAAGGGTGTCCACTTTCACCACTTCTATTCAATATAGTATTGGAAGTATTGGCCACAGCGATTAGACAAGAAAAGGAAATAAAAGGCATCCAAATTGGAAAGGAGGAAACAAAACTATCATTATTTGACATGATAGTGTACATAGAAAATCCTATAGACTCGGCCCAAAAGCTGCTCAACCTAGTAAATGAATTTGGCCAAACAGCAGGATACAAAGTCAATATCCAAAAATCAAAGGCATTTTTGTGTACAAACAATTAAACAGCAGAAGCAGAAATCAAGAAAAAAATCCCATTCGATATAGTAAAAAGAAAAATAAAATACCTAGGAATAAACCTAACCAAAGACGTAAAGGACCTGTATGCAGAAAACTACACAACATTGAAGAAAGAAATCAAGGAAGACACAAACAAATGGAAACATATACCGTGTTCATGGATCGGAAAAATTAACATAATCAAAATGTCCATACTACCCAAAGCAATTTACAGATTCAATGCAATACCTATTAAATTACCAATGGCATATTTCACAGACATAGAACAAACACTTCAAAAATTTATATGGAGCCATAAACGACCTCGAATAGCTGCAGCAATTTTGAGAAAGAGCCAAGTAGGAGGGATTACAATACCTGACACCAAACTATATTACAAGGCCACTGTAATCAAAACAGCCTGGTACTGGCACAAAAACAGACACATGGACCAGTGGAATAGAATAGAGAGCCCAGAAGTAAACCCATTTCTCTATGGTCAATTAATATTTGACAAAGGAGGCAGCAACATAAAATGGAGTAAAAGTAGCCTCTTCAACAAGTGGTTTTGGGAGAACTGGACAGCTACCTGCAAAAAAATGAAACTTGAACACCAACTTCACCATACACAAAAATAAATTCAAGGTGGATAAAAGATTTAAATATAAGCCATGACACCATTAAAGTCCTAGAGGAGAACGTAGGCACGAAAATGTCAGACATTTCACGCAGCAACATTTTTACTAAATGCAAGGGACATAAAGGAAAGAATAAACAAATGGGATCTCATCAAAATAAAAAGCTTCTGCATGGCTAAAGAAAACAGTATTAAAATAAAAAGAGAACCAACTATATGGGAAAACATATTTGCCAATGATACCTCAGACAAGGGTTTAATCTCCAAAATATATAAAGAACTTACACGACGCCACTCTAAGAAGATAAGCAACCCAATTAAAAAATGGGCAAAAGACTTGAACAGACACTTCTCCAAGGAGGACATACAGATGATCCAGAAACACGTGAAAAGATGTTCAATATCGCTTGCTATCAGAGAGATGCAAATTAAAACCATAATGAGATACCACCTCACACCAGTCAGAATGGCCATCATAAAAAAGCAACAAACAACAAGTGTTGGAGAAGTTGTGGAGAAAAGGGGACCCTAGTGCACTGTTGGTGGGACTGCAGACTGGTACAACCACTATGGAAAGCAGTATGGAATTTTCTAAGAAAACTAAAAATGGACCTACCTTTTGACCCAACAATTCCACTGCTAGGATTATATCCTAGAAACCCTGAAACACCAATCCAAAAGAACCTATGCACCCCAATGTTCATAGCAGCACAATTTACAATAGCCAAGTGTT
>PVKU01007661.1:0-24750 GCA_004027475.1 Anoura caudifer | reverse complement strand
AACATTTACACAATGGAATTCTATGCAGCAGAAAGAAAGAAGGAGCTCCTACCCTTCGCGACAGCATGGATGGAACTGGAGAGCATTATGCTAAGCGAAATAAGCCAGGAGGTGAAAGACAAATACCATATGATCTCACCTTTAACAGGAACCTAATCAAAAAAACAAACAAACAAGCAAAATACAACCAAAGACACTGAAATTGAGAACAAGAGAGGAGAGGGATAGGAATATCCAGGGAAAAGGGGGAGGGATTAGAGCAACAAGTATGAAAGACACATGGACAAAAGCTGGGGAGGGGTGGAAATGGGAGGGAGCTGGGGAGGGCTGGGGCGGTGGGCTGGGATGGGAGTAGAAAACAGAAAACTGTATAAGAACAACAATTAAAATAAAATTAAAAAATAAAAAAGAAAAAAGAAAAAAAAAGAAAACTTAATCATATGTGTTCTGAATCATCTTGGGAAAATCCCTTCAACTTTCCGAGCTTCGTTTCCTCATGAATCAAATGAGCATAGTAATAGCGACACCAGTGCCTGTGAGGATAAAATGAAACACATGGAGTGTCTGGCACTTAGTAATCTGCTAGAAGACTGTGAGGCCAGGAGATATGTACCCGAAAAATTATATGTCAAAGACTCCAGTTATGACTGGGGTGGAGAAGGTGCAGCTCAATTCTGTTTAAGAATGTACATAAATGTTTCTTTTTGTTTGTTTTTGTTTAATTGAGGGAACACTGGTTTATAGCATTTTATAAGTTTCAGGTGTACATTATAATTTGACACCTCACCACCAAAGTCTGTTTCCATCCGCCACTACACAAATGACCCCTTTATCCATTTTGCTCTTCTCCCATCCTTTCCTCTCTGGTAACCACCAAGCTGTTGAGTTTGTTTTTGTTTTATGTTCATTTCTTTAAATCAATATATTCCACATATGAGTGAAATCATAGGGTACTTGCTTTTCTCTGTTTGACTCATTTCACTTAGCATGATAGCCTTGAGTTCCAACCTTGTCATTTCCTTTGGTTTTTAATGATGAAAACTAGGTTCAGGAACCCTGAGTCATCTGGAGATGAAGCAGTAGCAGCAGAACAGCCTGGGTTATGGAGAAAAGCAAATCAGCACTGAAAAAGTGGTGGGAGGCAGCAGCCCTGAGTGAGAGGGCCTGAAGAAGAAGCCTTGGTGGGTATCTGACCAGAGCAGAATGCCCAGAAATGGAAGGGGAAACTGAAAGAGATTACCACTAAGTACAAGTGTAGGACAATGGGGCTTAAGTAACCAAAATGATCATACCTCTTCAGTGACTCAAGGATGAACCTTTCAGGTATAGTGTAAAGTGGTTTTTATTTGTGTGTGTGTGTGTGTGTGTGTGTGACATTAAGACTAATTTTGCCTGAGGTAGAAAAAAAAAAAAACAAGGCATTTCAATGTTTGAAATAATTATATAGTCATGAACCAGCTGGCTGGCTAGTAAAATGTAAATAAGGGGAATTGAGTTTAATTTAATAACTTATAACTAAACAAGGGAACAGAAGACATGTACTTGTGATATCCCTGTAAGACTGGGGTCTGTTGGACTAGAGCTGAGAATAAACTAAGGAGACCAGAGGAAAAAACATGCACTTTTTTTGGTTTTTGTTCAGGCAAGCAGAACATAGAAAGGATGCCCCTCTTGGGATAAGTAAATGACAAGCCAGAACTAATTCCCCTTTTTTCTTCTCTTCTGTCATGAAAAAAAATAACCATTCAACTGAAAGAATAAAAGGAACTTTGGAAGAATTAATTAAAACTAAGTGAAGAACTTGTAAGAAAATATCCTAGTTCTGTGAAACTTAACTTCTCTTGCCTAAAAAATCACATCCCAGCAAAGACAGTTTAAATATTTAGGACTTTCACCTGGAATCAGCACCAAAAGCTATGAACACTAAAAGAGTGGATATGGACAGATAAGTTTCACAAAAGAGCAGCTTAATTCCTGAAACCAAGACAAGGGGCTTTTCACAGATCCTGAGCAAAATTAATAAACCTACTATTAAAGTAATATCTGGCCACTTAGAAAAGTAAGAAGAAATTCAGAAGTTAATGAGAATTCACTAAGTAGTCATTTCCTTTTTTTTTTTTGGAAATGTTGCAACACCAGCAAAGCAAACCCACTGGATAGACAAAGCACATCTGCTGTTTAGGATTCCATCTGGGAGGAAGAGGTCAATCCCTCTGCCTGAGTAAGGGTGGCATACCTTCTTCTAATTTCCACAAAGATGCCATTGTAACTGAAAGCAGGTCTGACTGCCTGCTGCAATGAAAACCAATAGTCAAGAGGCAGGTACTGATGTAAAGGAAAGCAGTTTATTTTCTACTACCTGGTTGCCAAGATAGGGGACTCAGGTCTCAAGGCCCGTCTCCTGGGACGATGGGGCACTTATGTCTCAAAGCTCATCTCTACCTCTCAGTGGAGGCAGAGGTTTTTATAAGGAGGGAGAGGGGAACAGAACAAAGAGATCAAGGGATGGGGTTGCAAAGTTCTCAGTCTGCAGACAAGCACAGTCCGTTCCGATAAGGCAATGATGGTCTGGTGTGCATCATACTGGTTTAGTCATCTTGGATTCACATCATCCTGTTTTACCTCATCCTGACTCTGTGGTTGAAGGTCAGCAAATCTCCCAGAGCTGGGATGCCTAAAGGTTGGAGTCTGTATCTTTTGTAGTTCCCAGGATTCTTATACAAACATGCTGCTCATCTACAAGCTACACATTAGTCAGAGTCAGCACTTACAGAAACAAGGTCAAAGAATGGTGGGGTGGGTTCAGATTCCCACCATTACAATTTTCCACTGTCACAGCATGCAGTAAGGCACATTAAATGCTGCTCTGGGACAAGGAATGAAAATAGGACTCTAACACGTGGTGCCCCATTTAATGTGATTATTCATCAACGGTATGCTAATTCAGTTTCGGTTGGCATGGAAGGTACAGGAGAATGGGAATATAAGTGATGACATAGCACACTGATCAAATTTACAGGGGATATGAAATTGGGATGCAGAATTATTCAGTTACATCACTGACATCCAACATGTCAACAAGCTACGAGGCCTGACTTAGCATAATAGAGTTTAATAGACAAAACACGTTAGGTGCTAAACACAAAGTGTAATACGTGTTGGTTGAGAAGGTGTGTTTTGCAATCGTTGTGAGAAAGGCATTACTGCTTGAGAATTTTAGTAAATTGTAATATAGGAGTCAACAGGGTAGTATTACTGCCATGAAAGCTGCCAGGATTTACTTGGGGAAACACAGTAATTAGAACAAAGCCAAAAAAAAAAAGGAAAGAACAAAGCCATTAAATACCTTTTACTGTGTGTTATTTGGATAAAACGCTGGATTAAATTCTTGGGATCAGACTTTCAAAGGGATGATGGCAAAGTAAACCAACTTCCAAAGGCTTTCAGAAAGGATGAGAAAAGCTGGTGGAGTTGGTAGGTACCCAGGCAAATTGAAGCACTTTGGAATCCAGGCTAGCTGCATCCGGGAAGACTGCGGAGAGTAGAATTGCAGATTTTTGAGGCCTGCTGTGTGGGGGGCACTTTTCAAGAGGTGGATATTATTCAATGGCAGATTTCCAGGCCCATGGAAGGTAACTCGGGAGTAAAGGAGCAAATGCCAGTGGGTGATACTGCCCCCTTTGAAGGGATCTCAACATTCTGCTTGCACATTATGATGACATGGGAAGAGAGTTTAAAACACTGACGCTTAAACTCTAGCCCTAGAGATTCTGATTTATTGGTCTGGTGTAAGGCCTCTATTAAAAAATATTTTAGCAAAGCTCGCTCCCCTGATGATTTGATGTTCTAGGTTGAAGAATCACTGAGGATAGATGACTACTTGTTGAGTGGTTAAATAAATCAAAACAAATTGCTTTTTCTAAGGTCTCTTCCAAATTGGAGAAGATAAACGGAAATGAACATATGGGTTACACACTACAGCTAAACATTTTCAGAATTAATCATCTCCAATATTTGAATTATCATATGTAAATCCCTTAGCACAGTAACTGGCATCAAGTAACTCTCAAATATAAGCTATTTTCATTGCACCCTTTTCCATAACTGTTCTAAGAAGGTATTATTTCTCTCCATTACATATGAGGAAACTGAGGCTTTGAAGTTAGTTTTCCAAGGCTTCTAGTAGTAAATTGCAAAATAAGGATTTAAACCAGAATTCAAAGCTAGTTCTAAATGCTCAAGCCCCTTCTGGTCTCCTCCACAGGCCACCTCTAAAACATCTGGAAGTTTATGCAAATCAGTGGTTTACCTGAGTAAACATCACAAAAAATTAACAAAACCACTTCCTCTTGACCTGTTTGTAAGGAATCTCTTCAAATGCAATTCCTGAGTTACAAGCCTAGCAGTAGGCATCCACATTTTTTTCTAATGTGGCCTAAGGGAAACTCCTCTGCAGGTCTGGAGAATCTCTGAGGGCAGGGGGCATGGATGGAGGTGGCTCTTCACAGGTCAAAACACTTTGAAGCAAATGGAAAAAAAGCACTTCTCTCAGGTGAAACATCTCCAATTCTAAGGAATGGGTAAACATCTGTCATTCCTGTAATGTCTAGCGCTTGTCGGTTAATTACATGCTAACACAGAGAGGCAAAGTTAGCCCTGAGGTGATGGCCTGGTACCTATCTGACACTTCTCAGGAGCCATATTGGTACAGTGGCTGGTTTTAAGAGAACTGCAGAAACTTCTCCAAGGGAGCTGTGACGACTAAGGTTGCAGAACTCAGACGGGATAAATGCTCTCCCTCTCCTTTTTCCCCACCCATCCACACATGCCTAGGAGATAAGATAAATGGAATTTCCTCTTGTAAGCTGCAGGCATTAAATGCTCTGTTCCTGACCCTATACCTTTGATAATTAAAATCCATTCAGTTTGCAGGGTCCAGTGGTTTCAATTTAGTGTTTGTTGTGAGTACAGTTACAGCAAGAAGTACTTTTAAATAGGTGATTTTCTGCCTTCTCTCTGAGAGCAGAGTAAAACTGAATGCGGGAGAAAAGGAGGAGTTAACTATTTTGAAAAAGGCGAGTGGAGTAGGCAACAGCCTTCCCCCCTTTCCTCCCCGTAATAAGGTTCTCCAAGTTTTCCTCGATTTCTTTCTCCGGGCTCTATGGAAGCATCAGCTCCTCCCCGTGGACCTCCAAAACTATCTTTCGTTTGGGAGTGATCCCTGAGTCCAACCAGAAACGTACGGGTCATTAGAAACGATTAAGAGCAAGTCAGAGCCAGAGGCCTGGCAAGGCACGGGTGCGTGGAGTCATGGCCAGAGTGGAGGGGAAGGCCGGGCGTAGCTCCGGAGCCGCGAGGCCGGGGAGGGGCAGAGGGAGGGGGAAGCGGGGCAGGCCGGAGGTCGGGGTCCCGCAGGGGGAGGGGATCCCCGTTTCCCCCTCCCCATCCTCGCCTCTGAGGGCTCTGGTGACGTTGCGGTTTCCTCCTCCCTCCCGCTGAGCCTCGCGCCCGCCGCGTCCCGCCCTCCTCCGGATTAGCCCACACCCCACCCGCCCGCGCCCTACGGGCTCCAAGTAGCGCCACCCGAGGCTGCAGCGGCGCATCCCGCAGCGCGGCGCCCACCGGCACCGATGGCGCGGCGGGCAAGCTGAGGACTTGGCTCCGAGGGCGCAGGGCGCCCTGGAGTTGACGGGCGCCGGGAAGGGGCTCTGGAGCCTGGGCCGAGGCTGGTGGGGCGACGCCCGAGAGGGCGAAGTCGCGGCGGGGAGCGGTGAGCAGAGGGGCGCGCGAGGGGGCGGACAGGGGCAAGCCGCGGACGCTGCTCTGGGTTCCCCGCGGCACAACTTTCTTTCGGAGTCTTGGTTGAGAGGCGGAGAGCCACGTCCCCAGCGTGGCGCCAGGCGCTGTGGGCTGCCCGCCGGGGCCGGACTCGGTGGGGTGCCTGGAGGGTGCACTAGGCGTGAAGTCCGAGCCCCGCGGCGGCAGGACTTGGGAACAGCCGGTCATCCCTTTCCACCCCTTGAGCGCTCAGTGCAGAGCCCGGCGCACCGTAAGAACCCGGAGATCGTTTTCAGTGTGTTGGGTTTAGTTCAGCCAGGATTTTTCTGACTTTTTCTGACGGCCTGCTGGGCTCTGGCAGCACTCTGCTGGTGGTTGGGGGACGCTTGACTCACAGGCTGGGAAGCTCTGTAAGCGATGCCACATGGGCTCAGGATCTGTCGCTGCTGGAATCGGAGCCAAGTCTGTGACCTGAGAGCTTGCTCGTTTTCATTGCTCACTTGATCGAGGTAGCAGCCTCTGCTTAGGCCTGCTGGCATGAAAGGTTGAAACCGAATCCGTTGCTTAAAGGAAGGGAGTGCACCTCATTTACCTGAAATTCCTTAGGTCAGGCAATGACACATAGTTTCTAGGGATCTTCGTGTAGTAAAATTATTAAAAATTATTTTTGTTATAGAAAGTCATGGTTTAGTTAATGTAACAGTATATTTGAGAATAGACGTTCTCACTTAGAGTTTAAAAGTAGGGTTTTTTAAAGTATTTTCACATTATAGGATTTTATCATCTAGTAATTACCTTTTTCTCAGTTTTTTGGACTTCTCGGTGTGATAACCTGTGAAAAATATGATGTACAATGGTTTGTAGAATATTGAGACAATACTGCTAAAATCGAATCACAAAAATCTTTGTAATATGCAAGGAAGAAATAAAATACAGGATTATCTATCTGAGGATTTGACTATTCGTGCCAATTTTCTTTTGAAGTCACCAAACAGATATAGGTCCCTTTATGAAGTGTTGTAGGTAAAAATGTGTTCTAGTAAAATGGAGAAAGGATTGAATTTGATACCTCCGTTGTTTAGTGATCCATCTGTGTGGGTTCAGCAAAAGGTACAAGACAGTGCGGTCCATTTAGAGGTATAGGAGGAAATGCACTAGCTCTCCTGGAGTTGCTAATGTAGACAGGAAGAAAACCTAAGTAAACATTTGAGAGTTTGAGAGCTTGGGAAGCATCCTTTTTCATTGATAGGCGTATGTCACATCAGTGTCATCATTTTAGGTAATTAAATAAAAACGGTGACCTACAAAGTACAATTTTACATTCAGGTTAAAAAATATTGATAATACAGTCACCTAATAAAAGGGAATTCTCAAAAAAATAAAAAATAAAAAATCTTGGACAAAGAGAGATTTGCAGCAGAACACACTGTATATAGGCCTTTGCTACTGAGGGGATTATTGGGACCTTCCAGGTCCTGCTGGGTAGACACTGCTTTAAAGTTCCTCCCTGAGGGTAGGGGCCTGGTTGTGGGACATAACCCCTAACAAGTCAGCTAAGTTGGCCACATGAGGTCAGGACCTTTGTAGTGACTTGTGTGTGCATCTACTTTTGTACTTATAAAACTAGTTCACAGTTTAGTTTGTACAGATGCAGGTTTTCAGTGACGTTTGGGGACTTTCCAGTTTGATATCCGACAGTGCTGCTTGAGAGGACCTGGTGGTTATCCACGGGGCGAGGCTCTTAACCTCACAGGTGTCCCCCACCTTTACCAATGCCTCGTTATAAAGATTTTGTAATCTCTGAATGTGTTTTAAAATCATAGGTGGAAATGCATTCTGCAATTAAATAATGAAATATTTATACATTTCTTAATCTTATTTGTGGTAGATTATTTAGGTATTTATTTCTACTGCCTCGGACCACAGTGCATTGCATGAAAGCCATTATACGATTCCCTTTTAGTATTATGATTTCAGCCAATGGTTGGAGAGGAGTAAAAGAAGATAAAATATTTAAATTTGGGTTTTAAGGTATCAGTAATCTTTGTTTCCAAGAAGAGTAAAGAAATTAGTAAGGAATTTTTGTGGTTGCAGTAGTACTTAACCACTGGCCTGTTTGAGTTCTAAGTGCATATAGTAAATACTCTTACTCTTTTTCACCACCCTAATAAAAAGAGAAATATTGTTATCATCCTGTGATGTGTGTGTGGCAGGCCTTTGAGGAGATCTGGCCTGTGGTGGAGGTTAACATCATCATCATCATACTGGATGCTGTAGCTCCATTTACTGAGAGGGGCTGGATCTTTACTCTTCTGAAAGAAGGGTGAAGGCACCTGCTGAGATTCAATGACCAGCAACTTTCTGAAAGTGTCTAAGCAGAGGGCAGGGCAGTTCTTGTTATTAATGCCTTAGAGTTTTCACTTTACATTACCTTCCCCTATAGTGATCTGCAGAATAAAACTCTTTGGGGCTCACCAAATTGCCAGCAGATGTTTGGATGACACAATAAAATTCTCTAAATCTAGAATCAGTGTCCAAACTGGGAATTTGGAAAGTGTATAAACCCAGAGTACCAAAAAGAGAAATTATTTTCCCAAGAAATTCATATGGTGAATTAGTGGCAGAAGGGAAAGTAGAGGTTAAAATTGCAGAATCCTGATGCACTGATCCATTTGCAGATAGCAATAATTAGAAATGGATAAATTCTAAAAAGTCTTACTCCAATGCACAATTCTAGTGGGGAATTCCCTTTTGAAAACTAAACTTTTCATTAAGTGGATACTATTTAATTGAATAATTGTTTTTTTTAAGAAAAATCTTTTTATGTATGTTAGTAAAAAAATGTAGTCCTAAGTTCTGACCCATCTAAATTTAGTGTTTCACAACTTCTAGTTATGTTTAGAACAGTAGTTTTGTCAGCTAATGGTGGAGAAGTGTTACAGAAAAGAATCAAACTGGAAAGAGAAATGTACAGTATTGTGGATGGGTTCAAAAGGGGCCATTAGGGTGAATAAACTCTTCCTTACAAATTCATATGTGTTTACACAATTGAAGGAAAAGTCCCCATAGATCATACAGCTACAGGGATACTTGAATTTTCAAATTGCCTAGTACTTTCTAATTTTTTTCAAATCTAGTATTTTCATATTTTAGCCCAGTGGAAATGGAGAGTGATGTCAAGCAGGTGACTTCTCTTTTTAGGGGGTAATGGAACTACTGTGAAAATAAGCAATCTGTTTGTAATCTTGCATGTAGTTAGTGGCTGTTTTAAAAGTGAGATTGAACTAAATTGCATGTTTAATTGTATTTTTCTTCTTTGTGACTCCAAATTTATATTATTAAAGACTCTTGAATTTTATTTTCCTACAGATCCAATTTATTATCTCTTTTAATACTACTGTCCATGAACTGTCAGCTCCCTAGAATGCTCCTGTGCTTCTCAGCCTTCTGTAAACTGTCCACTTCTCCTTCCTCTTCCTCTCTTCTGTATGTCTTCTCAGGCCTTATAAGGATTCCATTGTGGGGCCTGTGTTCATTTCTGCAGGGCCCTTTACTTTCTGCAGGGCCCTTGGCTTATCAGTCTGGTCTAATTACCTGGCCTCAGGTCTTTGGGTGCTTTACCAAGTATGTTGCTTACTACTGACTGCGTAGGCAAGCTCCAGCCTGTTGAGGGTGTAGATTCCAGATCCTCTTTCAAATGCCCAGAAGAGTATAAACCTGCAGAAGGCAGAGTGTTCAGAGACATGGTTGTAGATCAAAAAGAAGAAAAGAGATTTGGAAAGAGGAGAGAAAATTGTTGAGGTCACGTGTTTATTTCTTGGATGCAGTAGTTTGTTCATTCCTTAATTCAGAATAACATTATGAATTTCAGTGTGCTTAAAGATTACCACTGGATTTCTGTTTGTTTCAACTGTCTTGTGATATCCCATAAACAAGAGTTTGGTTAGTGTTGCCATGAAATGTTAGTAAACAATTCCTGAAGGAACAGAATTTGCCTCTTCAGTAATATTTAGAAGCTATAAACCTACTGATAATAAGCATGACTTATTTTGGCATTGCATATTTGGGAGTAGTTATAACTACTAGGTAAGTATAGCCCTGTTTTTAAAAATATAACAGAAGACATATGCAGTTAAGTGTCAGTTACGCATACGTGACACATTCATTGTTGACTCTTGGTTGTTTGTGTCCACCTGCTTTTTGTAGACATGGTCAGAGTGAATTTGCAGCTAAGTGTGTCTGCACGCTGAAATATTTTTTTGGTATTATTTATAGAATTAATAAATAACATCAGCTGCCTCTTTCCTCCCCAGCTGATGTGAAAAATAGGAGGACAATCAGAGCAAAATTCCTTATGTATGTTTAAATTAATGTACAGGCTCTTTTAGTAGAGGTTGAATAGGTTCACAGTCAGTTGAAAAAGCTGCCATTTAAATCTGAAATATTTGTCGAACACACATGCCATAGAGACATCGATGTGTATCTGTTGATTAAATCAAGACTTTTGTGTTAAACTTTGCTACTAAGCAACAGGTATTTAATACATGCAGATGTGATACCACAACAAAGTTGAATCAGCATTTCATAACTCTTAAAAGAGATTTGTAAAGGAAATCACCTCACCAAGCTTGTGGGTCTATAATATTTTTATTGATGAAGTAGGCAGGCAATATACTGACTTTACTGTTGCAGCCTAATGGCGATTGCAAGAAAAATGAGAATAATTGTTAGCTTCCTGGGGTGGAAGGTAACAGCGTTAGGTTGCTTATATAAATTTTGCCTAAAAATGTGATCTGCAGATTATGCTGTGAATCTAGTAGAGGTAGTTCATTTAAAGAAATAATGGGCTGCAAATTGACACTTTGATTTAGAGTAGTCCTTTAGATTGCAGCGTTGCAAGAGTTACTGCATTTCTGAGGTTAGCTTACATCCAGAAAGTTGTGTCAGTGACAAGAAACTCAAGAACTGCATGATAAAATCAGCAAGCAGTTCAGACGTGTTTCATGCCAAGGTGCCCTCGCCACCCGACACGCGGAGTGGAGCCGCGGTGAAGACCAGGATGGCGGGGTTGCCGGGCAGTGCTGCTTACCTTTACAGCTCTGATCGAAAATGTCTTGAAACTGAGCTGCTTTTGTTGTTTGACTGTATCTGACAACAGACCGTAAGCAGTGGGTTTCTAGAATTTTACACATTCTGGTAAAGAACTGTTCTCGGGCCTTTGCAGTTCCGTGATGTTGTTCCAGGAGGTACAAGTGGGGCCGGGCCGCCAGCCCAGTGGCTCATCAGGCGTGGGTCCACTGGGTTTGGGAATCACCTACGGTGTTTACACTTCTCCCAAGGGGGGGTGGGGGGGCGCGGGCGCGGGGCCTGGCAGGAAGGAAAAAGCAGCCTCAAAGGGGATGTTGAGCAGCTGTTTTCCATCTTCCCTGAAGGAAAAGGAGAGGAAATAGACTTACAGCTAGCATCAAGAGGGATTTATGCTAAATACAGGGAAGTTTTTCCAGGACTTTTAACCTTCAGAATAGATTTTTGATGGAGGCCTTTGAGGTCTTCTCTGTTTAGAAAGGTTTAAGAAAGGTTGTCTTGAGGGGATATTAGCCTTTGTCTCCTGGGGGTTTAACTTCATGACTTTGCTCAGCTGGAGTAGAAAATTGTAGAAATTAAAGATTATTTCATTACAGTTGACCCTTGAACAATACAGGTTTGAATTGCGTGGGTCCACTTATATACTGATTTTTTTCAGTAAATACATACAGCACTGTAAATGTAGAATCCTTACGATTTTTTTAAAATAAGATTTTTCCTTTAGCTTACTTTGTATTGTAAGAATACAACATATAATTCATATACAAAATATGTGTTAATCTACTGTTTATGTTATCAGTCAGGCTTCCCAGTCAACAGTTGGCTACCAGTCATAGAGGTTTTGTGGCATCAAAAGCAACATGCAGATTTTCGGCTGAGCTGGGGGTGATGTCCACTGCGCAAGGACCCGCTGTATCGTGAATATAGAAGACATGTTCCGTTTTAGTGTCTGAAATACAAGTTACCTTTATTGTTTCTACTTAGCATTTTTATTTGTTATTACAGAGTATTGGCTAACTGGTTATACATTGAGCCTATATGAAATTCCTTTACCTTTCCATTTAGGTACACATTACAATAGATGAAAATCCTCTGTGCTGCTTCTGTTTTTACCTCAAACAGGTCACTTTTTTTCATATTTCTTTTTGATTCCAGAAAATCTTGAAAAAAGGTTTTGGGATCCGATTGTGGTGTTCCGTTTGGGCTTTCAGTAACAACTTTTACATTTCTCTGCTGCGTGCTTTACAGGAGAACTAGACAGGCACCAGTGACCACACAGACGTCCCGGGCATTCAGCAGTCATTGGGCAAACTGTTCAGGTTGCACATGTCAGAAGGGTCTTCGCTCATGTACCAAATTTGTTGTAGCAGTATGGATGCCTAAAACTAATAATGATATTTATAGAAACAGTGTGAACGTTGTTTCATTTTTGTTTAGGAAGCTAGAATCTCCAGTAGAATCGATTCTGTGGTTTCAGGCCAGTGGTTCTGTTTTTTCTCAATATTAAAATTATGCAATACTGAAGATGTAATTATCCTAAAAGGGTTCATTTTGATGAGCGAAAGGTATTTGAAAATGCATTCTCAGCCAATATTGGGTCAGTGGACTTGGGGGATGCCAAAAAGTTAAGCACAACAAAGTCAGTGTCTTAGGCAGTTGGAATTAGTGTTTCAACTTAGTTTTATAGCCCATAGTTGTAAAGCAGTTTTGAAATGCTTTTCACAATTACCTTTCTCAAAGACAACTGATTCTTGGGAGTACTAAAAAAGCTGCAGAGTCACTTAGGTAAGAGTGTTTTTTTGCTGGCCCCTTGGGTTGTGAGGTTAATTTCTTCTTTCCTTTCTTATTATTTATTGTAAAAACTGACATGTTTGACTCTATTGCACAGGTGGCAAACACAAGGCCCGCAAGCCAAATCTGGCCCTCTGTCTTGTTTCTACCCAGCAGCAGCACCAAACTCCTTGCCCCTGGTTAAGGAGTAGTTATGTTTATACAGTCCTAAAATTACATTCAGCCCTTTGAAGGCAACTGAGAGGCTGATGCGGCCCCCAGTGAAAATGAGTTTGACACACCTGCTCTATCGGTACTAATGAGAGCCCAGGATAATTGGAGAGTGAAATAAGAATCCATCTGTTGCTTTTGTGCAGTAGTTCAGCTTATCCCTTCCTAAACATTGGCGTGAAATTTTAAGATCCACCTTTTTTCCTAAGGAAACTAGTATTTTTCAGATTGGTTATCCATGTGCTATGATAGGGTTCTAAGATTTTCACTGTTAAATTTTTTTAAAAAATTAAATTTATTGGTTTTTAGAGAGAAAGGAATGGGTGGGTTGGGGAGAGAGAAAGAGAGAGCAAGAGAAACATTAATTTGTCGTTTGACTTATTTATGCATTCATTGGTTGATTCTTGTATGTGCCCTGACTGGGGATTGATCCTGCAACCTTGGCATATCGGGACAGTGCTCTAACCAACTGAGCTACCTGACCCGGGCACCTTACAACTTTTAAACTTTTGTGACTTGCATATAGCATTCTATGTAGAAGTCAAATTAATAAATGGTATTTGAGTATGTGCTGTGGGAACTTGGGAACTTTTAAAATTCAATTTCACCTCTCCTTTTTACATTTCATGTTGCAAGTTTTACATTAAGTTGGACCACTTCCAATGCCTCTTTCTTGAGGTAGAAATGTGTGGCAGTATTTATTCTACTAAATTGCCATAAAATGATAAATCCTGTGCCTAAAAAAGTTAAACTGAGCTAGCAGCATTAGGTGGTTACATAACAGATGCTTCTTTGTATGCTTATACCTTTTTTCTTGTTGGTGAAGCCACTGAAGTTGGGTTCAATGATTGCAAGTTTTAGAAAAGATAAATCTGTGTTACTTGGCAATGAATGCTTTGATATATGACTTTTTCCAATGTACTTTTGAACCTGGAGAGTCAGATGAAAGAATGTTATACTTTAACCATAGAAATACTGAAAGGATTTAGTCATTCAGCAAGTATTTGCCTGGTTGTGTTTGAGGGGATATCTGGGTGGAGGTCAAGAGGGGAAGCATACAAAATAAATATGACATAGTTTCTAGCCTTGGGGAGCTATAAAATTTGGTTGGAGAAATAACTGAGCTTGGATCTTTGTGAGAACAATTAAATGCATGTAGTAGAATCGCAGGCGGGAAGAGATCTGTAAAAGTTGCATGGGCAGCAAATACTCAACTAGGAAGAGAGAATGGACTGGGTCCCAGAGGATTTCATGCCAAAAATGGAGGGGGAAAAACACTGTAAGGAGGGCAAATGCACAGGAAGAGGAGTGGGCAGCAAAATGGGGTGGCTGCCAGGTCAAGGAGAACTTCCTAGAAAAATTATGGACAGTCACTTAATGACATTTTCTTTCTTCCTTCCCTTCCTCAGTAAAATCCTCACCATTGAGAAGCAAAGGGAAGAATTCAATTCTCCCTTCATCTTGTGTACTTTCAGATAATGATATATCACCCAAATTTATAGAGAGGACTGAAATTTACTAGTGCAAGTATAATGTCGCTGAACTTACCTTAATACCCTATCGCCAATACCAAACGGATAGAAGTCGCATATAGTGCCATGCTGGAAAGAAGAAACGCAGAAAGTAGATCCTTTCAGGAGACAGGGAGCATACCAACATCCCAAGGCCCGCCATGACACGGCCATTGCTGTGGCTGTTCTGGGAATGGTTCAGATGTAAGGCAAACAGGAGATAGAAGAGCCAAGGACAGCTCATTCGGTCACACACAGGAAGAGTGTCATGTGAAGATAAAGGTAGAGAGTGGAGTGAAGCATCTACAACACTATAGCACATCATACCTCCAAATGGTTCATCTTGGTACCCCAAGATTTTTATTGCTTCTATTTATGTAATTAAATTTATACATCTATATAATTATATGTATAGTCATCTCTGAGTTTTTGAAGGTTTATATCTTGACACATTAGTTAATCTATTAACTAGTGTTAATCTATTAGTTAACTATTAACTATTAGTTAATCTATTAACTAATAAATCTGAGGGTTTATTAAGTGTCCAGCACTCTTCTAAGGTGTTAGGGATATAACAGAAAGCTAATGCCCTCATGAAGTTTACAGTCTAGATGGGAGAGCCAGATACATAAAAATGCATAAATTGTGTAATAGATTAGAAAATTATAAGTACAATGAAGAAAAATAAAAACCTAGGAGGGAGATAGGGAATGGGGGTGGTTGTGTACCGTAAGGGTGTGATTTAAATAAGATGGTCATGGACAGCCTCACTGAGAAAGTGTCATTTGAGCAAATACTTAAAGGGGGTGAGGGAGGAAGCCACATGGATCCCTGGGGGGACAGGCACACAGGCCCTGAAGAAGGAGGATGCCTCACATGTACAAGAATAGCAACAAGGCTACATAGTGAGAACTGGGAAAGACAGGGTAGAGTTGTAGGATGTGAAGGCAGGGAGGTAACAGGGCCAGACCATGTAGAGCCTTGAAAGGTATTGTCAGCACTTTGGTTCTTACTCTGAATGAGATGGGAGGCCATCGCAGGGTTTTAAACAGAGCGGTGACATAATCTGAATTATGCTTGGACAGGATGGCTCTGGTCCCGATGTTGAGAAGGACCAGTGGGAGGTGAGGGTGAAGGCAGAGGGGCTAATTTGGAGGCTTTTGCAGCAATTCAGGCAAGATGTGGTGTGGTTTAGGCCATTATGGGGGTGGCAAAATTGGCTGGATTCTGAGTGTATTTTGAGGGTGGAGTCAACAGAATTTGCTGATAGTTTGGATATGGATACAGAGGAAGGGAAGGAAAGGGGGGGAGGGGTGGGGAATTTGGGCCTGAATTGCTGGCAGGATTTGTTGCTGTTAAGTGAAATGAGGAAGTCTAAGAAGGCAGTGCCCACGTCTTTGGGTTAATCACATCTGTGTCATTGTTTTACAAACCAAATCTGTGGTGTTCTGGGATTCGATTATGATTCATAAGAGGACATTTGGAAAGCACTCAGATTTGACGCCAACAAACTAGAATTTGTGAGACAAAAATGACAAAAAGTACATACAAAAATGTTTGAGTATGAAAGGCAGCAAAAAAAGTAAATTTATCATTGGTGAGTATTTGAAGATTGAAAATGGAAGAATGCTTGAATGTAAGGAATAAAAAAGAGCTTTACATATAGTGCTAAAAGTATCACTCCATATATACCCAGCCAGTAAATAAAATTTTTATTTTAAATTAAATATACTGGAAATGTAGGTTTAATGTCAGTAAATTACTTTCCCATGACATTCTTTAAAGCCTTTTGCCTACCATCTATGTATTTCATTTTTAGACAATATCTAAAGCTTTTAAGCAATTTATAAGTCCAGTATTTTCTGCTATGTACTTTGTTCCAGTAGTAACATCCTTGGACAGAATCCTTTTTCTGAGTTTAAGTCAGAAAACAATAACAAAAGTTGAGTAAAGAGAAGGGTTTGGTGAAAAGTATCGCAACATTTTTTATTCTAATAGGAAAAAGAGTATTATAGCAAGACTCATAATTCTAACAGGAATTTAGATGATTGGACTAAAACTGAAGGTTGGTGTCCCCAAGACCACTTTTGGGCTCAGCAAGTTACTGGAAGGACTCACATAAAGCTGCTAAAATCGGGGTTTAATACAGCCAAAGGATATACAGATGACAGTCAGCAACGGGGAAAGGTGCAGAGGCCAAACAGTCCAGGAGAAACCAAACGCAGGCATCCAGGTGTCCTCCCTAGTGGAGTTGCACTTCCAGCAACAATATGTGACAACCTGTGCAAAGTGTTGCCAGCCAGGGGAGCTCACCCCAGCCTTGGTGTCCGGGGCTTTTATTGGGGTTCCATCATGTAGACAGGCTCTAGCCTCCCAGAGCAAAACTAGCAGTTTGTCATAAATCACACTTAGTATAAACTCTCTGATTGCACTGGTGCCACATGGCTCAAGGCCTCAGGCACACAAAAAACTCATATCAGACAGAATATGACAAGGGTCATATTCTCCAAGCTCATCTGCCCAGTACTAAAGACAGGCCTTTCTTAGAAAGGTGTGGTATTTGAGCACTAGGCCGGCTGAGTTAGCCCTTCTCTGCCTAGTGTGTCAGAGCCTTGAACATGGTATTAGTGCTTTGTGGAGTCATTATTAGTAGTGGTAAACTTACAGGACCTGATCCTGGAGGAGATGAAATAAGGACATACCCCAGATATGCACAGTGTTAGTTAGCTTTATAAGTGAGTGAACCGGAGTAGATTACATACAAGAGGTTAAACATATTTTGTGGTACTTTGCTTAATAATCTATAATCGATGTCATGACGCATGCCAAAGAAGTTTGCAGGTGCTGGTCTAGAAGGGCAGAGGAATGTGTGGTATTAGCTGGAATCAGGAAGGAGGTGGGAAAGAGGAACTGTAGCCTGAAAGTTGATGTTCCGGTAGAGGAATTAGCTCATGTGACTACTGAGTCTGCAATGTCCTGGCAGGAGTTCCAATCGAAAGGCAGAAGAAAATTGGCTTCCCAGCTCAGGGAAGGGGGGACAATAAGGGTGAGGGAGAGAGGAGAATGTTTTTCTGTGTAAGTGTGTGTGTGTGTGTGTGTGTTATACACAGACACACACACACTAGTATGGTATGTCAGTAAGCTGTATCTCTCTATATAAGTTTTGTTGATGAAAAGATAGTGTTACAGAATACAGAGGCTACAGGGGCCAAGGTTCGTTATGTCTGCTTCCTTATGGAAAGATGTCTCTCAAAGCCAGAGATTTGTGAAAAGGAAAAGGAAATGTTTATTTAATGCTGTATAGACTTAAAGTAGTAACCTAACGTCTTCACTAAGATATCGACGTCCTTTAGGATACCCACAGACTCCCACTGTGCTTCCTTCTCCCCCTGCCCTAATTCAGGGTACCATAACTCGGGAAAAGAAGCAAACATTCGGGATCCACACTCCTGACACCTTCAGCTGTGTCGTCGTCTAGGCAGGATCTCTGATTAGTCCAAAGCCATGTGGCACCTTCTCATGGCCTACTGGCAAGAGTTCTTTCACCTTCTTCCAGGCAAGATCTCTCCTGCTTTGCAGGCCACACAGCCAAAGGGAGAACCCCAAAGCCGAGTGGTCCTCTTCTACCCAAGTTGCAGGGAAGGGGTCTTCACTCTGCCAAAACCGCATGGTTCTCCCTTCACCTAAGTTGCGGGGAGGGGGTTGCCACTCGGGCAAAGCCGAGTGGCGATTCTCTGCTAAAGCCACATGGTGATTCTCCCTCACAGGGCTGCGAAGTTCCTCAGTCTGCCCAAAGCGTTTGGTTCTCCCCACAATGGCTGCCACACCTGGGTTTAAATCCCCACACCAGTCTTCCTCTGCAGCCCCATTTACGACTCCTCCTACAATCGGCTACACTTGCCAGCACTCCTGTATCCTTCCAGCTTTACTGGGCAGCCATAGTGAGTCTGGGTAGGTGTGGCCCCATGGCGTGGAGCCAATCGTCTCCAAGCTCTCGCACAGGTGCTGTAACCAGGGGGAGTTGCCTCCCAGTTACATCTTCAGTGGAAGTCACTCCCTTCTCCCTGGCTCAGAGCTTACCACAGCTGTTTAACATATCTATGAAACCAGTTAAAGGTTACAGATATGTTAAATGACCATTCTGGAAGTTATCTGCAAAACTGTTGCTATGCAAAACAACTCAATGGCCTTGCTCCATGTATCCCATCCCCCAGCTCAGACTTGTGGGGGTGAGGACATCCCATGTTTTTGATATTTCCTGGACACCCTGAGTTCTGGACCCCATTACAAATTCCTATTTGGGGCCCCCCTCTTGGTTGCACACTGTTTCAATAGTATTACATTTGAAGACTTCTTTTCTCCTTAGATGTTTTCAGTTACTTGGAATATGTACTTCGAAAGTTATGTGCAGTTGAGCAGAAAGCAGGAAAACCTCTTGGCATCAAATACTTTATATTTGTCAAAATATTTGCTATTTTTAGTGTCTTGAAAGTCCCCAAGGTTATGAATACACAATACACTGTATCTAGTTTTTATGAACACTTCCTCCTGGCATATGGCACACTCCCTCTGGGTTGGAATGATCTTGGCGTTCTCCTTGATAGGCAATGATGCTTCTTCAGGCCTTTATTGAGCACTTTGTAAATCCTTGGCACCCTTTTATTGCTTGGAGTGTTATCAGCTAATTTAAGGTCACAGAAACCTTGTGGGGAAGGTACTATTGTCCGTTTTACAGAGGAGAAAACAGGCATAGCTGAAGATGCAGTGGTGCAGGGATTCGAACCCTGGAAGTCTGACTCCAGCTTGTGCCCTCAACCACTAACCATGTTCTGAGGGTAAGGATAGTTAACTGCTATCTTGAAGAAACACTTCCCAGAAAGTGGTAAGTGTTTTATAGGTGTTAGCTCATTTAATCTCCCAACCAGTCTAAGAGAGAAATACCATTTTTATCCTCACTTTAAATGACTAGGTTTAGATGGTTAGTCTGTCTGAAGCCATACGGTGGTGGAAAAAACTGCTCTGCCGCCTGCAGCGCTCCTCTTGGCCCCCTCGCCAGGCGGCGCTCGGGAGTCTACTGCAGGGAGAGCATTTTTGCTTTAGTTTTCATGAGCATTTCTTGGTTAGTTTAATGTTATTTGAAACTGTATGTCATTATATTTAACTGTTGGCTTCATTATCTGTATTCTTCTTCTTTTCTCTGCTTTATTTTTTTAGCCCTTAGTGCCAGAAAAGAGTGTTTGCATGCTTAAAGCTATTGCTGAGAAAGCTATAGGTGGTTTCTCAGACCCTTCCAGAAAACCTTTGGTTACTTACTGTTCAGAAAAAATTTGAAAACAAAGACTGTTAATTTTCTTTTGAAGTCAGGCACAGTAACTTAAATAAATTGCTTTGGACAAAGGGAGAAATTCCTATTTAACTTTAATGGCAGACAGAGTAATACAAATACTGCAGTTAAAAAGAAAAGAACCTCAGAAACACCAGTTTCTTCGATTTTTTTTTTATCCTATAGTATTTAGGGCAGAGCATAGTTTTTCTTGTTTACTTTGTATCCTCATGGTTAACATATTTCCTGGATTTAACAGCTGCTCAGGACATACCTGAATTAATTAATATATACAAGAAATTCTTACCCCCAACATGGATAGGAATTGATATTCCAATTCTGAAAAATAGTGCATTGGAAAATTTAACACATATACATAAAGTATTACTTTCTAAAAGATTCAGAATACCAAAAATAAATACACTTAGTTATATTCAACATTATTTTGAAAATAATATCAGAATTAAAAATTAAGGTATTGCATTCCAACACCATCATTGAGAAAATTAATTAAAAATGAATAAAGAAGTACCAATCAGATGGCCAATTGTTAGACTGCTAGATAAACTAGAATTTACTTACAGCATAACTTAGAAGGTCTAACCATTTCATTTTCTCTTTTAGCCTTTGTAAAGCAAAATGAAGTACTCCAGTGGTTAGTTGCATCAGTGGATTTGCAGACTCCCCACCTCTATCCTGCTTTCTCGTTGCTCCATGAAAATGATGCAGATTTAACTTCCTTTCTACATTTTATAATACAACCATTCTCTCAAAAGCTGGACCTTAATGGTTCTTAATTTTGTAATAATGTGCACCAGGCAAAAACTCTACTACTAAATTGATGCCTGCAGCTAGATAGCCACTAAGTTACTCTTTCAAGTAGTCTCTGGTGAATGGGAGATGGAACCTTCAGACTTCACACCAGAAAATATGTGTAGCCACTTTGAACATAATTTAGATTAGTTACTGTTTTCATAAAAGGAAGTTCTGCAACTGTCATTGTTGATGTAGGGGAGAAGTGAGCTTCAGACATGTTATGAGAAAATGTGGCATGCACAGAACTTTCCTGGGGACAACACAGAAATGTTCTTTGACTGCACAGAGCTGCACTTAACTTGCAAACCTACCCTGAAGTTCCTCCAGTGTTGAGTGTGGAGGTTGTGAACACCATTATTATACACAGTGTGGTTTTGCTATGTGGGTTCAGGGTTATAATTACTCCCTCAGTAGTTCGTGTAAATTCTTGGGGGTTCCATGTGGTATAATTTCATATTGTGGATTTTTGTTTGGAAATGACTTTTTAGGGAGATATATTTCATTTCACCCTTAAATAAGGAAACAATAAGCCCTCAGTAAAAGGAACTTTCATTTTGATTAAGAGCCCTTGGTTTTTAAAATTTTCTTTTTTTGGCTGAGTTTGCAGACTTTACACATCAGGGAGTATAATTTTAGGGAATGATTGTATAGTACCCAAACCATATGTTTTCTTAGGATTTGACATTTTTAAGAATAATGTTAGATTTATTTCACTACAAAAATTTACCAAGAACACATAAGGTTTATTTTGCTATTTCGGAAAAAAATATTTTTCAAAAAATTATTCTAAATATACATTTAATAAAATCAAAATAGAAAAGTAAGGGGAAGTTTAAAAATATGTGCATTCCATAAATTAAAATATGTAGAAACAGTGAGGGTAGTATGTATGAGACCATGGTGAGATGTTTCTCAGTTAGAGGGTTTCTCTGAGAGTTAAATCCTACACTAAATAAGAGAAGGGAATGTGCAGCTCCGTTAGGGTGTATTAGTGTCTCAGGCCCCCAGAGTTTGCCTAAAACCAGATCAGAGGTCTAAAGAGGGAGGGAACTTGGGTTTCCGTGGAAGCACGAACAAGGAAGTGTCGTAGATGATAACTGATGCAGTGTCTGCACATTTTTCAGGGGAAGTGGTATGACGTCAGGAATGTTCAGTTGTCTGGTCTGCTGGATTGTTTTAGGCCTTTATTGTGTATCCTGCCTTAGTGTGCGAGTTATTTGACTCTCCTGATCATGTAACTAACTACTGGGCCCATCCATTGGGTTGGGCGAACTGGAACGGCTACTTCTGGGTGAGCGTGAGTCTGGTGTGGGGGGTGGGGTGGCAGGAGCTGTGGGGGAATGTTCATTTTGATCTTCTCCCCTAGATGCCATGACAACTCAATTTTTAAAATTTTGTTTTTAATGACACCCCAGATGCTGACCGTTCAGCCCCCTGTCAAGTGCAGTTATGGCGGTGATCTTGACTGGTTGAGGCGCCCCAAGCCTAAGGCCACTCCCACTGCTGGTGTTCTGACTCCTTGTTCATCAGGCAATTATCTAATAATTTTACTTCCTGTGTAGTTTTTCGATAAAGCCAGAAATATTTCCTAATCTGCTTGATTGCTGTATTCCCTATAAATGAATATAGACATTCTGGTTTTATTTATGTTGGGGAAGGAGGGCTTTAGTTTTATTAACGTTGGAGAGCATTTCCTGGGCTGATCAACTGAGTTACTGATGACATTGACTGAGCCGAGAAAGACCCTGGACTGAGGTTAGCACAGCAGTCCTGGCCAGGGCAGCAGATGTCCCACGAGAACTCAGGTACCCCTTTCATAATATAAATTCGTTCGTTACTGGGAAAAAGATCCCCAGCCAGAAATAGCAGTATTTCCCAGTCCTTATTGTATCACTTGGCCTTTCTTTTGAAAGCATTCAGTAAGAAGTGTCACCTTTTGTACATCAAGAATTGCTGGCCTTGGGAAGCAATTAAACTCAGATAATAGTTTATTTTGTTGTTCTTTTCTTTGGGAGCAAAATTCCCAGCAAATACTTGAAAAATGTCAAGGGTCACATGCTTTCTTTCCTAGTGAATGTTGAGCTTACTGTGAACCACGTGTTGAAGGGTCAGGAGCATTGTGTCCAAGCTTCAGCTATCTCGTAACACGTGGCATGACCTCGCCCCGCTCAGTTCACATCTCTGGTTCTCATTCTTTTGCTTATAATATTCCGTTTCTTTCAAATAAAATATTTTATGGGTAGGATAATATAATCTTACATGTCTAAAACTTCTTCCCCTTTTGAAAAATTACAGAGATTTATTGAGCTCCTATTTCATATCAGGTTCTGCATTGTATAGTATTTGATCTCCCCATGAGGTTGGAGCTGTTTTCTGAATGAGAGAATGGAGGCTTTGGGACCAAAGGTCAGTTGATCAGAACGAGCAGACAGCACAGCTGCGATTGCATTCCCATGTCTGCCCAGCTCGACGCACGTGATGTTTGCCACAATGCCGTCCTCCTTAGATGTGGCACATCTGATAGACGGGTTTTTAATCCAAATTAGTTTGGGATAGGTTTTACTTTCTACAGGGTGATTTCTCTCTTCCATTCTTGTACAGTCAATGTTTAAAAATTTTTTTAACTGTTTTTTAATCCTTTTTATATTTTGTAAGGCCAGAGGAACTGAAAGAATGTTTGCACTACCATGCGTTGCATTTTTAAACAATCCCAGACCACTTGGGAACCCATTTCATTTTGGAAACTTGGTGGACTAATCTAGTTTTCAGTTCTTATCACTTTCATACTTTTCTGTGCTTTCCTTGTGGAAGGATGGCAGAAATGTTGTTGAATTGTTAAAAATTTGGTTACAGGAAAGAACCTTGGCTTAGAATTTAGGAAATTCAAGTTCTAGTTTTGCCCCTGAAATTTACTCTAAGATACTGTTAGAGTAACAGTGTACAGAAACTCTCTCATACTGTTTTGCCACATTAACTTATTGTAACTAAAGGATCAGATATGTGAAACGCATTTCACACAAAATTTCTCTGTGTGTCAGAAGTCAAAGTAGCTTCAGTGGACAGTTGGAACTAGAGCTAAAGCAAAATAATTTCAGGCATATTTTTGTTGTACAAGGACCTGATTAAGATAATTAGAATTTGGACATCTTGTTAAATACTTTTTATATTTTTTTGGCTTGTCCTAAGCAAAATGTCAGTCTAGGATTGCTGCAGATATATGTAGGGCATACAGGTAGATACAAATTGCTATCTGAACGGTCTTGTAGACACAGGTTAATTCTTGAAGGGCTGTATTGCATTCATTAATTGGTTGTAAATTTGGGAATGTTTTGCTCTCTGAGCTGTGTAAAAGGAGACAAAAGAATGGGAAAGAAACCAGGATTAGGAAAGCCAGTGTATTATAGTGGAAGAGAAAAGACTTTTAAGGGAAATGAGGCCTAACAGAGTCTCTCAGAAACGTCCTGAGAACTGACCTACGGGTAACCTGTACTATTGGAGTCAGCTGTGGAGGGTAGCCTGTGATTTTGCCATATTGAAATGCCATGCTGTTGAGCTGGGTCAAGTGCAACTTGCAGACTTAAGTGAGTTGGCTCTGCTGGGTCTGCATCACAATCAACGATGTAGAAAATGGCTTGAAAGATCATCCACAGACATCTGGAAGTACAGAATGATTTGTCCAAGGTCTGTGTGCGTGTGTGTTTTGTGGTGGGGGAGTTGGCCATTCTGGTAAACTCATTAGCCTTTAACGAATGGCCACTATTTCACTCAGCATTCTCAGCATCTCCCAAAGTTTAGTCATTCAGGCACCGCCTTCAACAAATTTTGCCTTATCCATTTACTTTAAAAAAAAAAAACACCCAAAACTTTTTAATGTAACTATACTGAAACCGGAACTTTCTGTACCTGTTGAAACCTCAGGTTTGTTGTGCTAGGTGCAGTTTTTCCTAATGTTTATTGAAATAAATATGTAGCTTAACACCTGTCCATCTGAGGTTCACCTAAAACTATGTGGAGAAAATTCCTTTCATCTAATTTTAGCTCTTCTCTTTACAGAGTGAGTTCACAGAATGCCAAGGTACAGGTTGAAGGGGAAACCCAAAGGCTGGAAATAGGGGCTTTGGGTGGAATTTTCTAGACAGACTGAAGATGGTAGATGGGAATTAGGTCTCCCTGTAGGTTATCAGCATAAAGTAAGTTTGGGTTAGACTTCAGTTAAGTTTAATTCCTCCCTCCCTC